>JAULCC010297469.1:0-12082 GCA_032358795.1 Nuttallia obscurata | reverse complement strand
TTTTTTTTTTTTTTTTTTTTTTTTTTTTGTCTCTTTTGTCTATTTTTTTTTTTTTTTTTTTTGTCTCTTTTTAGGAGGGAATGAAGGCGAGGGGAAATTTATTTTAAACTTTTTTTCAGAATCTAAAAGAGTAGTATTTACATGTAAACGTTGATGTATTTCGGAATTTAAAAAATGTCAAAAGATAACATGAAGTTTAAAAGTAATCATTGTGTCTACCTGTCACTGTTCCGCATTATATCATTAATTGGATACGACTCCTGATGTTTAAATCTTTATGAGGCAACGTATAATTCCATAAGCGTAGTTTTAAAATCTGAGTCTTCTGAAAAAATTCAAATTTGCCAATTGTCACTGGTGATTAAATTTTGCATTTAAATACACGGACATGTCGTTGTAATCCATGGTGTAGGTTATTTTGACTGACAGTAGTCCCAAAACCTAAATCCCTTCTGTCCATCAGCAAACATTGGTTTTGTCAAAATGACACGCTATACTGTAGCTTTTAACCTTGCGCGCATATCACATGTCAAAATCACTAGCGCATAGTCATAGCGACGTGACAGTTGACGGAGAATTAAAATGCATTCAGTTATCATTGTGGCAACAAGATATACGTTTTCGTATAAAACGGACACCAGGTATGATCGGTGGCGAATTCGCCTGAGTGTATGCACAAAGTTTTGTTTTGCCTGGTGCACCAAGATGTACCTAAAAGGTACTTTTTCAATGTTTTCAAAACAACAACAACAAAAACGTATGCACAATATAAAGAATGTGCTGTATATAAATAGAGCTATGACGTCATTTTAACATTAAGCCTGCTAAGGGTGACCGTGATAGAATTTCCAAACAACTTGGATCCAGGTAGGACGCCGAGAATCCGGTGTCTAATCCGGACCCAAGCTGTATGGCACTCGGCCAATTGTTTCTCTAAATATTTGGCGATTCTGATGAATTTTAAAATCTAGGCAGATGGCAGTTTAAGCAGACGACATTTTTTCAGCAGGCTAATAGAGGTTAATTGTCCGCCTCTTTTTCATGTCTAGACGGTGTTGTCTGAAACACAAATTTAAAATATTTATTATTTCACATTTTACCAATGGTATTATTAGATAAATAAGAGTTAACTCTGTTATATAACTTAAGAGGCTGAGTATTCATATCAGCTGATCTCAGTTTTCCGTGTTTTATGGGTCTTTGAAGCATACAGTAGTATTTCAATGGAAATATATGTTTTCGTTCAGTATAGGTCAATGCAATAACAACAACCACTCGTGTATTGCATTAAAGGTCCCGTGCAATGTTAAAGTAAAGAAAGTTCATGTAAAAGTAACTGGTGACATTTATCAGCCTAAAAGTGTACAAAATGAAGTGCCCTGCTTTTTATTTCATTAAATTCTGTTGTTTCGTCGCATTATTTGACAAACCTTTAGTCCTCCGAATTTTCGTGGCCATGAGTTACCCAAAGAATTTCCGCCAAGAAAACAGCTTGGCCTTAAACCTTTCACCGCCATAATCGACTCGGGGGGGGGGGGGGGTTATTTTTGAAAAAAATTGAATCCAGATTAAATGTCATCAAGATTCAAACTCTTTGCTAAATTTATTTTGTTATGTATAATGCAATCATTCGTTTTGTAGATAGGTTTAAGATGAAACTGAATTGTCTTTTAATGTTGTTGTTGCTGTTTTCAAATTCTAACCTTGGTGATTTTTCCTCCTTTCAGGTCAATGCATGGGAAGAGCCGATGTGGTGTTTGCAGTGCCAGGATCAAACATCGTTCCGGGACAAGAGTTCTTCCCCTTCGAAAGATTCCTGATTAACCTCGTAAGCTACTTTCAACTAGAAATGGACTTTGTTAACGTCGGGTTGATTATTTATGGCAAGGAACCTGTTGCTATCAGCTGGCCCCAACCATTCCTGGATGTCAAACAAATAAACACCCGAATTACTCTCCTCAGTCAGAGAAAACTTTACGAGTCTCGGCTTAACGGCGGAAATGACGTAGCAGCTGCTCTGAATCTGATGAGCGAGATGTTCCGAAATCCTACGGGTAATCTTGTACAAAAGCCGCGACGAGGTGTCCAAAAGATTGGTGTTGTGTTCACATATGACAGTGTTGCGCCAGAGGACAGCTTTAGAGTTATTGAGGCAGCACAAGATGCTAAAATGGAAGGCGCTATCCTATATGCCGTTGGCAAGGGACGGGTTGGACCCGAGTTTGGAGCTATTGGTTCCGATTATTGTAAATCTTTCTCAATGGGACGCTTTATTGACGGTTTACCAAGCGTCTTGGCGTTCCTTGGAAGCAGCATTTGCACAGAGATGGACCCGAGGGTTAATATTTCGGCAGAAAACTGTTTTCCACGTAAGTAGAATCAAACGGCACACTTACATGTTTAACGATCTGTTAATGTCAGATTACATCTACTTTGGCGCAAAGGATATGACATGTCGTTTGCTACACTTTAAATTTACATTTTCTTTTCCATTATTTAAGCAAAGAACTCGGTGTCAAACAGTGCAAACGTTGATCAAGATATACTGTTGAAACCATATGATATAAGTAAATAACTGTTAAATGCGTATAAATAAAAGCAATAATGGCGACATGTATGCTTAGACACATGTAGTAATACATGAAATCGAAAGAAAAGATGTACAACTTATCGGATATTTATAAGACAGTGTCGGTATGCAAGGATAATTGGTTAATTCATTCAGGGCCAAACCAACCAGATGAGAACAAAGGCATTCGCCTTCATAAGATTTGGCAGGGGCTCATACTTTAACATACCTTCTGCTTTGCTCCTGGCTTCTAACCACGGCATAATTTCTAAAACAAATGTCAAACCTCGTTTTGGTTTTTAATATAAAGTAAAGCACATGCAGCCAATAAATGATTTTAACACACCTTGCTTAGCTATTTACAACGTTTGGAAAAACATCACTTTGTTAATCAAGAAAAAGCAATCAAGCTCTATTCAAGCTACTGGTGTCAAACAGAAAAACGTAAACAATGTTATAATATGCAATGCATTTGGTCAATTTAAAAGACATAAATTACGTTGAAGGACCTACATATTATCTAGGGAGCATGCTCACGGACCCAATAAAATAACTTTTGCTATGCCCCTGGTAAGCGATGTTTGTACTTAAGTGTTAAAGGTAGAAAATATTGCATCCACCAACCACTCAGGAGGCTGCGGGTTCAACCACGGAAGGAAACGGTCCGCCATACCTTCATTAGATACCAAGTACTGATTGTTAGACCACGACGAGCTAAAGCAGTGAGTCATAAAGCAATACATAAACAGCTAGAAACTTATTCGTGTTTTACTCAAACCTGCCAATTAGTCATTGAGATATTATAGCTGCCACCATGATCTTCGCATGGTTTATGCCAAACTATATTCAGTAACTAAACAATAAATTATTCTTAATTGTCATTTATATTATTTACGTGTATATTTTTTCAGTTATTAGTGGTAATTGTAAATTATTAATGGTCTGAACATACTACTGGAAAATGATATATTATTGACCTATTATTACATATACATACCATGTAATGGTTCAATGGTAGTAAATACAATGATAATGATTAGAATGGTTCTTCGGGTGCTTTTTGACAGCGGTGTAAATTTATCAAATTCCCTTTAAAGATATTACATAAGTTTGCCGAAATAAACCATCGCGTCGCTATCTGGATACCGTGAATGACCAAAGTTGCATGACATCAATCTGAAGATAAACCTTTCTAGTTTGTGTGACCTCTAATTATCGTACCAGTGACAAAGTCAAACTGATGTGAAAGAAATATGTTGTTAATGAGAACCTGCTCAACTTCAGTTACTGAGGAAAGCATTTGCTCCCATTTCTTTCTGCACATGGAAGATAGGGGTTTTGCCCATTGTAAGAGTGTAGGAATCTACCATGAGTATTCACGTAGGACAGGTAAGATAGGTTTATCTTAAATGGGCAAAATCCCTATCTTCCATGAGCAGAATGGGAGAAAAGCCTTACATGTCACGTGATTTGCCACTTTATAGATAAGTAAAATATTGTTGATATATGTGAAAACAAAATTCCATCATTATTTTATTCATGTAGAAAAAGAATATCCCACACTCAGAATCTGATTACTTCGAAGAGACTCGGCAAAGCCTTCTTACTACGGAATCATTCATTGTACCCGCTGTTGTCAATTACCGTAGTGTTCGAATTTCAGGACTACATAGAATGTATTTATTACAGAAACCACGATCTGTCCCCTGAATAAACTTGCCAAATGTGTATTTTGATTGAGGTTGCTAACTGTTTTAGAAGCCTACAATCGCCTTTCGGTGGATCCTAAGTGTTCTTACAGTGTGGCTAACGTAGGGTGTGGTTGCGATGCTACTGGTATTACCTAGCTGCGATAACGTAGCCCTACAAACAGCCTTTATTTAAACTAACGTTCGCTATTTTAGGCTATGGCAGATCTTTTCACATACCGACGCAGAATTTATTTTCAAAACGGTTCAGTTTTGAATGGAAAATTAAAAAACATTATGTCAATTTAATCTTTTTTTTTTTTGTAAAATTACATGTATACATCTAAAGTAACTAACTTGCCAGTATTTCACACATTTTTCATAACCAGATGGAATAATCAAACCGAAACGTTCATATGACCGCCATGACAGATTACGTGCGATTCTCTTACATATTTAAACATTCTATGTAAAATACACTAAGTTCGACTGTTTTTGGACGTTCTTTAACTGGAAAATATATATTAAGCTCAGAAATTAATAAATAAAAAGTGAGCTTTTACGCGTATATTGGGAAAATATATAGTAATAACTAGTGGTAGTGAATCACTACTGCAGCTGCGCTATTACAAAAATCGTAGCTTGTCGTAGCCCCAAACAGCAAACCCGAATGTATGAATTAATTAATAAATGAATAAAAGACTTAATATGTATAATTGTTTATATAATCTTCCTAGAGGCCCTCGAGTAAAAGCATTCAAACAAATAGCGATAACAAATTTAAAAAAAAAACTAATTTCAGCATAATAATATGAAAGCAGACTTTAAGCAATTCCATAGAGATCAATTTTTTGATAAAAATTTAATCATGAAGTGTTCAAACACATGGTTTATCAGTCAAGCGGTTAAAAGTGTTTACATAATTTACCACTACCGATTTCACTTGTATGTTTTATATTATCAAAATGGATATATCTAACACTATCGGCGGCAAAACTCTGCTTTGAGGGACTTCAGTCTTTTAATTCTATACTGGGTTGACCTGATTTAAAAGCAATTGAAAACGGTTTTAGTTTTGCAATTTATATAAACCCACCATTTCTACTTATAGAACTGTACCAGAGAAAGGAGCCTGAGCCAGTCACGTGTTCTCCGGATTCCGTCATTTTCCCCGACCCAGAAAACTGCGCTTACTTTTACCATTGCTTGTTCCAGAGACCTGTACAGGAGACGTGTCCACCGGACATGTTGTTTGACCCGATTGCCAAGTCTTGCAATCTCAAACAGTTTGTTTCATGCTACTCCGACATCAGCTGTCCACGAAAGGACGGCCTTTTCCCACATCCGGGCGACTGCAGCAAGTACTTGAATTGTTTCGACTTCCGGCCCTATATCCAGTCATGTCCAGGTGGTCTCTGGTTCGACGCCACAACAGGACTCTGCGAAACGGCCACGGACGTTGCATGTTCTTTGATATGAAAGGTCAAGGTCATGCATGGCTGAATGATATAATTGTTTTTTAAAAAGCCAAAACTTATCTCTAGCACTGCTCTAAATGTGCTTTCAGATTGCGATTGGCCAAAGCGCGCCGAAAATTATCTTTCCTCTGCATTGCCCATTGTTTTAGTATTAAAAGCGTTTCTAGTTAGACAATTTTCGGGAAATAATAAAGAGCTCCAACATCAATTTATTTTGTTGCTAAACAACGTAAGACTTGAAAATGGATAATGCTAGAATATTTCATGTAACTGTTCTATTGTGATGAGATGTCTCTTTTGTCATATTGATGCAGTTTACATGTACTACAAATGGCTTAGTCGCGGTTGTAGTCAGTCTACTTAAACAAAATATTATAGACATTTTGACTCACACTTAACGAATTTCAACTATTTTTCTAGCTTTATTAGTTTGTGGGGAAAGTGGAATGTTGGAGAGATGAAAATGTGTGTCAAGTCACTCGGTAAAACATTTCTTGACTTGAGTTGTTGTTGAGCACGGAACCTTCGTGGCGGAATATTTGCTGATATGTATATATAAGTATAAAAGTATAAAAACATGCATAGAATATGTTTCTGATTATGTTTGCACTGATAAATAAAGTACCAGAACAGATAAATATAGCAATTACTATGTATGTTTAAAAAGACAATATGTAAAACCCCCCTGTTTAAAAGCCAAACACAATAAATTAAAGGATTACACAATAAAAAAATGACCAATTTATTAAACCTACTTCCATCTTGAAAAATGAAATATATGGGATTTTTTCTATTAAAAGTATTTTTGCTTTATTTAAAGTCCGCTTCCTTGAAATATATCGGATAGATCGACTGAAGTAGATTTCGTGTAGATTATTTGAGAGTAATCAGGAACTGTTACTATATAAATCACATCTAAATAAATCACTTAGTTTGACCACAAACGAAGAAATTTATGCAGTTTTGTTCATTACATTTCTATCGGTAGGGACGAAGTTTTCTTCATAAAACTAATCTCTTAAAAAAGGAGTTTAGATGTAAATCCTAGTGCTCTCATCCTAATATAGTCATATATTCTGCACTTTGGTACGGAAGAAATTAAAAGACAATTATCCTTACGGGGTAAACGTTCTTTTGGAAACCTAAATAACGAAAATGCAAAGGAAAAACATTCAAGATTGTGTAGTTGGTCCTTAAACACTCGACGGATGCATTGGTGCCTTCTATGTCAGGATAAAGGTTTGCTCTTTCAACCGTCGACAGGATCTATTTTATTTCGCGTAAGTAACATATGCTTTTATAGTCTAATGACTAATGCTTTATACCTGACAAATGCATTATACCTGATATATTCTTTATACCTGAAAAATGCTCTATACCTGCACTAAGATGATTGTTCATGTAGCCTGGTGAAACACAATTGTCGGCGATGATGTGTTTTGCTTTCTTTCTTTCTGTCATTAAACAATTTGTTTTAGAACTAAACTTATGCTGTTGTTGTGTTATATATTTTTAATCTAGTTGCTATTAGCCTTTCTCGTGTACTTTAAACTCTAACACATGACCATTCATTAATCAGTTATAAATATTCAGTAGGTTAGAAGTTCAGCCTACATTATTTTTTTCTAAGATTTATTAATAGCTTATTAACCGAAGAATTTTGTAAATAAACCTTAAATGACTATTATCAACTGGTTTATTACATGTAGACTGAAGAATGTGAAGAGAATGTGACAGGTTTAGCAAACTGTCGTATTTAATGTCAGTCATTAGTGATAATAAAATTATGAAACACTGGTTCCATAGAGATAATGACGTATAACTGTGTTCGTTGTGGCAATTAATTAACCATGTTCGCTTTTTTTATGTAATAAATTATTTCCTAAGTTTATGGTCGTCTTCACTAATAAAAAGACTAAGCAATTTGCAATCAGTTTTTTACGCAGGCTCGTTTGAAACAAAGCAGTGTTGTACAATACATGGACTTTGAAATCGCGATACACATGTCAAAGAAAGATTACATTTTGAATTCGCGAAAGTATAGCTTCAAGGACGGACTCGAAACTTTAATTCGCGAAATCTGTGATAAGGAAAGACTTTTTATTTGATTTTGCATTACCAATGTCAATGAAACACTTCGTTGTTAGATTTCGCGACATCATAGTTTCAACAAAATTTTTATTATCTTGTATTCGCGATATATAAGTGTCTGGCGAAAAACTCATTATTGATTTCACGTGATATCATCGACAGGTAAAGATTTAAGTTTAAATCCTGATAATACTATTAATGAAACACTATTATCGGAAACTCTAATTTTATATGTCAATACAGTAAAATCATTAAGAAAGTGTTGGAGACTATTCTTGACCTTCAAGTCTAAGATTGGGTTGGTAAATTCCAAGACAAGATATATCTCTCTCTACTGGAAATCAGTGTCAAACTCTGTTCAGTCGTTTCAGGGGATATGTCGTTTGAATGTGGTCACGGAAGGAATGACACCCGGCCAACATATTATGTCATTACCTCCTCTGAAACGGCGGAAGGTTACAAAGTCTCCATCGAGAGCTAGAACCGTGTAGTGATATGCCACAATCGCCCATCTAAAGTAAAGTCAGGTTGGTTAGCAACTTTGTGTGTCATCTGCAATCCCCAAAGTCTCCACATACGCCAGACTTAACGACTCTAGCGTCTCTATGATAATTCATATAGAAAAAATATATATAATGAAAATAAATCATGTAGAGCACCTCATTATATAACTCTCTGGATTAATGCATGCTTTGTCTGTTCTTTATGTCGTAAATAACAGCACGTGTGCAGCCGTTGTCAACGAATATACAGACAGACAAGATATAATGCATAAATGTTAATTTTAGACGTTTGTTCGTACGTCAGTGACTGTGCGGATGAACATTACATAAACGCAATTATTTAAAAAAAGACAGAGAAGTGCAGACGGGTTGTGTCACACAAACAACTGAGAAAGATGTATGACTTCATGTCTGGGAAAGGGAAGAATATACCAAGTTTCGTGTATTGTCAAAACTCATTTACAATATATACTCACCCAAAAAAGAGAATATGCATACTGGCAAATTTGTTATAAAAATGTGCACAAATGTATTGGCTATATGTTTCTTTACTTTTATTGAATGTTGATTATTATTAGAACATCAGTTTAGCTGTGAATAACGTAGTGGTGGTAAAAAGTAAAAGTTGTAGATTTGAAATGTTTTGTTACTGCTTTTTTGCCTTCGGATATTTCTCAAATTGCGTGACAATTATTCAGTATCTGTTGTAGCCACCTTTTTTACGAATGGGTGGTAGGAAAACTGATTTTGTTGTTATTCATGGAAATTTAAATGTCCAAGGTTATGTTTACTACGTTTTACGCTCAGATGTTGTTTCTTACAACATTACAAATCTGCAACTTTTACTTTTCACCCTTATGTTATTCACACGTAAATAATGTTATCAACTTTTAAATGAAGGTAACACATCGTGTAGCTAATATTATGTTGCACATTTTATACACTTTGTCTTTATGTTTCTTCTATAAGTATAAAAGAAACTCTAACCAAGTGCACACGTTCTTTTTCGTATGCGAAAAGATGGTTCTGTCATTAAACAACAATAATAATAGTATATATATAAAAAAGACTAAGAAACAGTTGTATTGTAAAGGGATTATTTTTTCAAAAGATTCTTTTACGAAGTTACACATGTATATCAATATGCAGTTTCTGTTTTTTCGTTGACATGAGGGTATCAAATGCGTGTATATTTCTTGCATATTGCGACGTTTGTTGGAATTTCTTGTACAACATAATAAAAAAATATATGTAGACTCCACAACGTTTAAATTGCATAACTTGAATAATACATTTTTCTTTATCATAGTTTTATCTACATATAGGTAAATATAACATAAAAATAACATATATAATATCCCATATTGCAACATTTATGCAGCCATTCTCAGACGAATTATAGGAGACTTTTATGCAGACTTAATACTTATCATAGATATAAATCAATGTTATACGTATCACCTATTCTAAATCAAATATATACAAATATAAAAAGTGAAAAGTCGCTTTTAATCCTGGCAATGTCGCCTAAAATTGGTATTAAGATATAGTTTTATTAATTTGTGAATGTTGTAATAGTGCACTATCGCGGATATTAAAAAATTGTTAAAAACCGACATCACTCCAAATCAGATTTGGAATGAATTGATTAACGGCGACTTTTCACTGTATCATAACACTCATTTGTAGAAAGAAAACAATAGCGGATTATAGAAAATGATAAAACAATTTTAACATTATTTATACAGATAAGAATTGCGTTTTTGCAAAGTTTTAAAACAGGTTTATCATTTCCGTATAAGAAAACAGAAATACTAATTTTTCAGTATCTGTAATTATTTTAAAATTTGAACAAGTGTTATTTGCTCTGTTGAACAAATTATTTCTAATATCATTATATAAGTCACATCTTAAAATAGCGTGCCATTCATTTTCAATAGTATCTCTACAAAAAGAACATAAACGTTCGTGCTCATCTAAATTTTCATTACGACTCGTGGTGCCACCCCGAACCTAAATTTTGCTCAAGCCGACCTGTGACTCATTGGGAAAATAATTTTACAATACGCCTCGGTGTAATATTCATTTTCGAAAAGCCTGTAGGTTCTAAATTTATTTCTGCAAGTACCTTTTAACACTATTAGTTCTGGATATAGTAATATTTCATTCCGAAAAAGATTCATTCGTCATACTTTGGCAAACAGTGTCAGTAAATTCTTGCTGAGTGACAGTTCTTTTTTCAATATCTAATAGATTATTGAGATGTGGGCTAGAAAGTTTGTTTTTAACTTTGAAAAACTAGTTTCTACACCTACTACATGCCCAATGAAAAACTCGCTTATTTAGACGTGTGCGTAACGTATAGACGTTACGGATCCAATGGCTGGAAATATATTTATATTGTTTGATCGCAGGAGATACCCAAACCATATCACCACTCATAGCTGCAGACGGTGTGTACTTTCCAGTTCCCAGATAAAACATCATTGCTCTATTTTGGACTGCATTGATACATGAATAGGATTTGAAACCCAAGATTGCAGCTCCGCACGATATCACCGCCCATTCCAAAGAATCGTATAATTTGGTAAAAACAGTGTACGGCATACCACCAAGGCTTTTAAATTTCACAATAAGTAGGCATGCTATGCCTGCGCTTTGTACTATAATCTTGGCTGTAATTGCAGTCTGAATGCTAGGTAAGTTTTAGACCGAGGTAAACAAATTTATCAGTATAATTAATATCATTAGTACCTCAAGTAAAACGACATCTTATTTCGGCATTGAAGGTGTGCGGAAATGAGCAACATTGGACTTGTTAGCATTGATTACCATATTACTGGCGTTACACCAATCGTGTAAGTCGTTGAGAATACACTGCAAGTCAGCTTCATTGTCACTAATAAGAACAATGCCATCAGCAAACAATAGGATACTCACGATCTCATCATCAATATTGACACCTTTACTCAGAGCCTTAATACGTCTTTCCCAAAAGCAACTCCTTTAAACTAGCAACAGCGCAATTAGAGATTAATCTAGTTTGTTTATGACAATCGTGAATCTCTCAACTAGACAAAGTTTATGGTATTTGACAGTGATTCTACATTACATGCTAATTAATCTTAAACAGCAGTTTAAGGGCTAAAATTCATTATAAATTCTTGTCCAATTAATATTATACGTTCAAGGCACACACCTACTGTCATTTTAAGCGTAATTGTATGTGTCTGTCATATTTATCACTCTAACACACTCCGTATGAACATTAAAAGTATTATTATGTACATGAATGTCAATCATTTCTAAACCAATCGGTGTGAACCAATTCCAAGGGTCTCTAGTTTGTAACAAGGTAGGCATTTTTATAATTGTGTCACGTCAGTTTCAGCTATAAATACCTGAAATATACATGTAACGTGAATGTGTTAGGCTATAAAAAACGACTAAACGGTGACCAGGTGATCATAAACCCATGTATGAATAACATGGATGTCAAAAATGTGTGTCAAACTAATAATTGTTCAGTCAGTAAGCATTTTCCTGGGTCAGAGGTCCCCCGGGGTCTTCCTCCACTTGTAATGAGCTGGACGTCGCGATATGACTGAAATACTGTTAAAGCGGCGTTAAATTCCAAATAAACAAACAAACATTTTCCTGGTTCATCTCTAGTTACTGCTTTTGTTTGTTTGTTTGTTTTGGAATTTAACGTCGCTTTAACAGTATTTCAGTCATATCGCGACGTCCAGCTCA
>JAULCC010297247.1:0-12083 GCA_032358795.1 Nuttallia obscurata | reverse complement strand
ACAATTTACTTAATAGGTACTTATAGCATTTTCTTGATGAGGAAAGGACTTTCATAAATATCCGGAAACCATGGTTGTTAACAGAAGCATTTCCGATAAGTCTTCAAAGGACACTAAGCTGGAAAATGACAACTTTGTTCTTTTCTCGTTTGTTTCCGGCACTAGATCCAAGGAGATAAATGAGATTTTGTCAATCAGGGGGATAATTCCATGTTAAGTAATTATATAATGCCTTGTTCTCAGGCAAATTAAAATGTATTGACTCGACATGTAAAGAGCATTAGTGATTGTTCCACATTTCAACACTCCGACTCAACTGCAATGCTGGCCACAATACAAGCCGACCTCACGCTTATGATGCAACATCAAAATGATCTAAAAGAAATCCTGTGGTGCAAAAAGAAAAAAAAATAAGTGCGAATACCAACTTGAAACTAATTACAGCATCTTTCAATGGAATTCTTTCATGTGTTATTCCTGGTGATGCAACAGACAAATTAGCCAAACTACAGTCAGATATTAGCTCGCTTTATCTCAACCGTAGCTGTAATGAACAAAAGACCTAGTCTGTATTATACAATAGATTATAGACAGGGAACAGCTAAAGGCTGTGTTAACGTAAGAGAAAACGATTTGTCGGAGGTCTCTGACCAAATGCACAAAAGTACATAGATTTTAGTCAGTAACTCAAAGTGCATCTAATGACACATCTAATGGCACCTCTTGCCATGTTTGCGTTGTCCGTATCCTTTGCATCTGGTGCATCAGACATAACTAGTAAATAAATACGAAACTTATAGCTGCTGCTGTATCAGAGTCAAACGTAAATAACGACATAGTGTTGCAAGAATCTGTATGCACACACGAAAATGTATGCACTTCTGCTCCAAGTGAAGCGATATAGACCCTACATTTTCGAAACTTGATAAACCTATTACAATAAAGGAGGTCAACAATGCCATCAAAAGACTAAATCGTGTTTATCGAATCCTCAGATATTACTGCCGGACTTAAAGTCGATTTGTTAAATGTAGTTCTGGATAAAGGTTATTTCCCTAAAAAATGGCTATATAATTCCACCCCATAAGAAAGGAGATAAGAGCAATGCGTCTAATTATAAGGTATCACTTTATTAAGTAATCTTGAACAATTATTTACGAGTAGCTTAAATTCAAGAGTCACAAACTTTTGCGAAACTCATATTGTCATATTTGATGCAGCTTGATTTTAGAAAGGGCCACTCAACAGTAAAATAATAAAGGTAGATGGTATCGTGCTTTTATCGTTTTGAAGCGGGCTTTTGATTCAGTGAATAGAAATGCACTGTGGTTAAAATTGTAACACCTAGGATTTGATGGTAAGTTATTACAGAATAATTCGCTCGATAAATGTTACCGTAAAATCTTGCTTAAAGCATTGCTGTTCGTTTTCTGACTTATTCGATATATTGGTAGGTTTGAGATAAGATGAGACAGTCTCGCCGATAATGTTCCCGTTATTTATCGAAGAAATTGAGTTCTTTTTACAAAATAGAATAGATCGTGGTCCGCATTCAATTTACAATATTAACGTTTTACTCTTACTTTTTACTGATGATTTAATAATCCTGGGCAATTCGATAGAAGATTTCTATGCAATCTAAATAGATTGTCCGACAAATAGCGACAAATAGAATTTAGAAGTAAATGTTGATAAGACAAAAATTGTTGTATTTAGAAAAAAAGAGGGAATTTATTAGAAAATGAAAAGTGGATGTAAAAAAAATACAGTGTTGATGTAGTAGATGATTTTAATACTTAGGTGTAGTAATTAACTATGTGGGATCTTTTGCATTAAATAATCAATTCATTTATGGAAAAGCCCTTAAGGCTATGAATAGTTTATTATCAAACATTCGCTAGTACTAATTATAGATCCTAAACTTTGTTTGCAGTTATTTGATGATTTTGTTGGCTGAATATTAAACTATGTATTCCAAGTTTGGGGATACACGAATATCTTGAACGAATCCATTTAAGATTTTGCAAACGATTGTTAGACGTAAGGCTGAGCTCGTGCAAAGACGCGGTATATGGTGAGTTAGGAAGATTTTCATTGTACATAGATATGTAAACATTGTTAAATAGTGGTTAAAAATTCAATGCTCAGATCAGATAATGTTATTACTCAACAAATGTATCAGTGTATTGTAGAAGATGTAAACAGGGTAAGAAGAAATGGGCAAAAATGTTAAGAGTTTCTTGTGCGACTACGGTCTAATGTATGCTTGGGATCAATCGCATCTTATTGGAAACCCAAATTTAATTTTAGCCGACTTTAAACGGAAAGCCCAAGACGATTCTTTAAAGATATGGCTTTCTGCTATTCATAACAGCAGTAAATTAACAGTGTATAAAGAACTAAAACAGTGTTTGGAGTTTATGGCTTTCTGCTATTCATAACAGCAGTAAATTAACAGTGTATAAAGAACTAAAACAGTGTTTGAAGATTATCTACTGTATATTTGGTCTTGGCAAAAATAGTGTTTTTAACAAAGCTGAAAATAGCAGCACATTCACCCACAGTCGAAACGGGAAGATATGTTAGACAGAGATTATATAGAAACAAATGAATATTCAATTATTGTAATAAAATGTCATTGAAGACGAATAACACTTATAATTGAATGCCAGGCATACGATTTAATCAGGAAAAAGTACATTAAAAATAATATTATACCAGTAGATCAAACATGTTTAAGCTGATTCAAATATTCACCTCATCAAAAAGAGATATATAAAATCTTAGTAAATGTCTCCATGAATCATTAAAAAAAGTGATTTGTTATAAATAGCATGATTTTTATACCATCCTCACATATAACATGTTATACGATTTACATGATTTCTGAATGCATACTATTTCTTTCAAGGCTAATGTATCAATGCGAACTCCAAAGGTTGATTTTTGCATTGGCCTATCATATGTATCGATTATTAACCCTTATCCTGCAGGTCACGAACAGAGCAAATGTAACAAACATATTTGCTCCATACCACACGCTGACTTGTTCGGCGCTATATCTGGATCCAAACTGTTTGCTACTTGGTCGATATTTACACTAAGGTTTAGAAAATTAAGAAATGCTTAGTGAAAAATATCAATAGGAGAAAACGACATTTGATGAGGGCGGCGGGAAAAGAGTCAAACACTTGTGTTAAGTATATTTGTGAAGTGATGATGAAATGTTTACAGTTTCAATCAATGTATAACATCTTGAACCTTGAATCTATAATGCAAAAAGACAGAGCAGACTGTAATATCAAATAGACATCTTGGTAGTGGAGGCCATCGACACAGCTTGTCACAATTAAAAGTATTGCAAGCTCGGAGAATTGGGAAATGTTGTAAAGCTATGTTCGCAATTCAAGATTCGTACCCGGATCTGACCTGCTGTGTTCGTTTTTATGACATTATGTCATAACCGGTAACTGTTCAGATTGGTGTACGTCAGTGTGTGGTTATGTCTACATTTCTGTTCCTCGCCGTTTTTAATGATCTTTTGCTAAAACTAGAAAGGTCAAATTATGATGCTAGGGTTTTATGCTAAATTGAGGTGAGCCAACGTCAGCTACATCAGCTATTACCATGGTTGCGATAGCACTTTAAATACCCAAGGATTACTTGATATTGTCAATCCATATGCACAACAAAGGAAGTTTGATATTAACTAAATCCTGTGTTATGAAAAACTCCACAACGTCTCGATCTTTATACGGAGAAACATGTTTAGAAAATGTTACATCTACAATGCATCTAGATATCAGACATGACACGTTTCTAAAAGTACTGAACGAACAGCTGAACGCTGTCAAAAAGCAAAGAATGCGTTTAATGCATAATATATTTGGGTGTTCGTTCGTTCGTCTTCTCTTTCTCCCCTCGCACCAGTAAGCCTCTACAAAAGTATAATCGTTCCTACTGCATTACAGGGATGTGAAAATTGGTCAAATCTCTCGGTTACTGAAGTATTTAAACTAAACCGGCTCCAACACTTTATAGTTAAACGCATCCAAGGATTCTCAGTCAGAACCCAGATCAGATATGTGTAAATCCATGCTCGGACTTTTCAAATTGACATCAGAGACATCTGAAAAACCCCTGTTAATGACATACATAAGCTACTCTCTCTAGACTCTGTCTCACCAGCAAGGCAGATATTCATTCGGAGATACATTTCAGTTCCTAACCCTAAAAACAATGGACAGCTAGGTTTTATTCCCGACATTTGCTGTTAGCAAAGAACAACTTGTACTTTGTATTATATAATTTTATTAGGGAATCTAAATCATTACTTTAAAAAGAGAATTGGCGTTTTCAGGTAATAATTGCCATATTCAGTCATGAAACTAACGCATTGAACGTTAGCCTTTGTATTGGCAACTATTTCTCTATTTATAACTTCCACTTCAGAATACAGCCTGCAAGAATATGGACAACGTTTACTAGTTGACCTCATCTAAAAGTGGCATAATCTGTATCTCGTCTTCTCATAGACAAACGCCCCTTTACCAAATGACTGAATATGCCCGATTTGCAACATCAAATATAAAAGTAAGGCTGTGCATATTCTGGCACAATGTACTTATATCCGAATGTCCAAGCACACGTTCTGACTGATCTTCAAATAAATATCGAAATAGACAAGAGGAAAGAATTAGAACAGACATGCGAGTGTGATTAGTAATATTTCATTCAGTCAGAAGAACTGATTTTATCGTTCATTTTAGATTGACTTACCAACTATATAGCTATGAAGGTAAAAGAGATTATCTGTGATACTAGTAAATAAAATGAAATAAGTTATAACATCTGTTACCAACACAACATATAAGTAAGGCTGCTTAACTGATGAATAATAAGGCGCGTAGGAAGGTATTCAACACTGGGGCCGCGGAGGGATGTCTACTTCCGCCTAGATTTAAAACAATCGGGTCTGCTGTATCCAATTTCCGCAATCTCAAAGTCGAATTGGCCAATAGATTTATCCTAAACTTGAATTTAAATAGGTTGAAAAATACATTAATAGACGCCCTGAATCATTATTATCAATCTCTTTAAAATAATCATTATATGCATTTGAAACATAACAACAAAACCTAAAAGCACAAAATAGAACACATTTGTTTGTTTATTATGAATTTAACGTCACTTAACAGTATTTCAGTCATAGATCCCGACGTAAAGCTGATTATAGGCAGAGGAAAGCCCCGGGGGACCTTTTTACACTATTTCAGGCACTGAGTGTACCCGCGTAAAACCACAGACGTAGCGTAAGCCAGCCGGAAGGCTGCAACTTTGAAAAATCCGAAGTGCAAATATAGACTTACAAGGTAACCGATTTAAAACAGGCCAGCTGAGCTTTTTTTCTGAATAATTCTCACATAATCAATTGATAATAAGTCTATTGTATGCATCTGTGATTAAATATGTTTACACCAAATATAGACTCAACAAATATGCATCTGATGTAGATCAACCTTTTCTAAAACGGACATGTTTGGAAGAGTTTAGCCTTTGCCCCCAGCAACCTTCACCTAGTATTGCATGAAACGCATTTGTTTGCTTTTTGACAGCGTTCAGTATCCCTTACGTTTTATGGTGTCGTCCTGTCTGACAAAGTGCACGCATTGGCGTAGGTTCGTGAGTGACACACAAGACCGTCGCTAAGTTCGTCGCTATCTGCCAACAAACTATTTTAACACAGATGCAATAACCTATAACGTTATTCAGTCAAAATGACTAATTTACGGTATAGATCGCCATATTATCCAACGACATTTAAAAACATTTAAAAACGACCCCTCACGAAAAATGCAAAAAACTGACATATGACGCCGTTGTCATGAGATAATTACATCGTGACTTCGAAATATTATTAAGATAGATATATCTGATTTAGACTGCCTTATCAGTATTCTATTTGTATTCATTGCCAAAATAAAGTTTGAATTCAATTGTGTATCAAGACGAGGTTGTTTCCTCGACATTAGTGCGTATCATGTAGACAAAGTCATCTTTACATGTTGGATGTATACCACTGATATTCAATCAGTAAAAACATTAACAACTCTCTAGTGATGCGAACGGTATTCTGTCTTCAGGTAACCTACAAACAGTATTTTTCGCCTACGTCTATTTGTAAGATTACAAAAGAGAGGTTAAAACCTATGCCGGATGAATTATTTGGAAAATAAACAGAAATCAAAGTTCCATTTTACATAGGTCATTAGTGGTTAACGGATACAATCCCCAGAATAATTTGAATACATCGACAAAAATTTTCCTGCATAGTTGCAATATATGAAATTTTCTCCACTCGCATTCTGGATTCATTTCAGACAAAACATTAATTTTGCTACCTGTTTACGCTACATATACAGCAAACAAAAACAACTGATGAAAGTATAGATAAAGGAAATTGTTTTTTCTTCATCACACAAACTTAATGACATGCTTGAAAATAATATGCATAAGATATGATTAGTTTAATCAGAGTCATTAAACAGTTCCATTGTTCATAGCCATGTTTTGTAGGAACACAATGTGACTGAAATTATACAGAGTTAGAGAAGGCAAAAAATAAGGAAATTTAGTAAGTATTATGTTTGCGCATAGATATACATTTCACAAGTAGCTGACTTAATAATAACAACTAGAGTCATGTGCAGGCACTGAAATTAAAGGGATTGATTGACCTAAATCGAACGTCTGCGTCCAATCCATTTTATTTTGAATAAATATTGTATAAACCAAAAGGTATCATATACAGCATTGCGATTGTGTAAACTTAAAGAATGTTTTAACTAGACCTTTGTTAATTTGTCAGATATGGTTCAAGGTATCGGCCTGAACGTTTCCATCACACAATAGTATAAAATGATAAAAACGTATACCATGACGCTCGCTTACATCTGAACGTGGGTACGTACATGCATGATTTTCTAACGTTTCAGGGGCATTCTAGGGTAGGTGTAGACAATCGACAATCGTGATGATGCAACGTTCTGTGAGCAAACCACGTTGATATTATTATTTCACTGCCTAAGCATTTGGTATGTTACAAGCCGGCCGTTCCCGGGGACAGGTATGTGCTTTTATAAATTTTCAAATTTCAAATGTTATTCATGTAATGCAGGCCTCCGGCCCAAGCCACATACAAAACATCAAAATATATACCAAAGTTGTGAATGTCATGCATTATAACCATAATAAACTTGCTCTAGGAGCACCAAAATTTCTGAAAACGTTACATCAAACATAGGTACATTAAAACATTTGTTTTTATATAAATTGTTTTTAATAAGACATTTTGCCTTAGGTTAATCTATGAGAGTTTTCACCCCTGTTGATTATTGACGAATAAATTTATCAAAGTCTGAATTTAAACAGTATTTTACAAATTTTAACGGTTTTAACCCTCGTCAGAAGGTTCTGTTCTGGGTCATCACAGTTTGCAAACCTTTGCTGTATCTGATCACAGAGGTTAATATTGATATCTATATTTGGAGAATATAACATGAAATTTCAAGCATGAGTCTTTCGATATATTTAACATTAAACATATAAAGAGAAATAATTTTCTCGGACTCGTAATGCGCATTCGATGTACTTAACCAATTATGTACGCGTAACTGCTTGATGATACAAAGGCTCTGTACTTAATCACAGTTTGATTAACATACACATGTCGTGGCAAAAACTGTGTACTTAATATTGCAAGATTTGGACATATCAGTAAAAAGTGATTTTCAGTTTCTATGCCTAGGTTGCATAGAGGACATATTCTGAGTTCCCGGGAGATGTTTTGATAAATACCAGAATTACACATTAAAGGTAAAAGACCTCCACGGAACCGTTTCATTAAAGATTTGTAACGAAAACGTCTTGCTTGATTCAGATATGATTTCAACCCAAACTGAATTTTCACTAAGTTATAATTATAGAAACGATTAGAGTCGATTAATTCTGAAGTCCCGTTCTTCAAACTAACATCTTTTAAAGTTTGATGTATTTTCTATAAAAGTATAAATCTTATTACCCACGCTTTGATTATACAATGCATACCCAAAACCATGTCTTATTAATAAAATTTTCATTTGAAGAGTCAAGCAGTCGTAACCGCTTTTTGCCCATAAATATTGGCAATTGTAAAATACCTCGTGCATTCGAGTGTTAGGCATTTCAATTAAACGTAGCCACTATCTGATTGATTTTAAATAATAATAACATTTCAATGGGAAACGACCTAGTTCACCTCTTACAAAATTATTGGTAGCTTGCCATGGTAACTTAAAAACATATTTGCAAAATTTGGTATGTACGTTTTCTGTATCTGCAGCGGTGTGTGGAAACCATATCACCACCCCTTATGTAAGGATAAACTGGATTTTGGTTTAAAATATTTTAAAAAGTTTATCAATAGGCACATGGCTGAACTTAGTGAGATTAGAATTTAATGAGAATATTGCTTTTGACGACTGTTCTGCCAGGGGTTTTTGACACATATACCATGAAAACTTTGGGGATAATACTAAACAAGATACTAAAAATAAGGAAATACCTCGACCATTTCCGTTTCAAAAAGCCAACTTTCATATGAGCGCAGGTAACCACCGTTTCTAAACACGACTATCTTTTTTTTTTAGATGCATTGACATTGACTTTCTTATTTCATTTTTCGAAGTATAATTGTAATTTGTTAAGCAATCTTTGTAATTCTTGTCTCGGCCACTGAAACTATAATCATCTGCATAGAAAAGCACTACAATCTACAAATCTCTAAATCAACTCCATGGCTGCCATCAGATATGTCTTCTTTAAGATCGTTAAGAAAAAGAGAAAATAAAAGAGGTTAAATACTACACCCCTGTCTTACTCCGAACGGAGAATCAAAGCTTTTACTACATCATCGTGAAGTTTTAACACGCGCCTTTACATCACTGTAAATTACTTTAATCATTTTAACCGTTCATGTGCTGACATTCTGCGCAAACAACTTCTGAAAAAGGGCTTCTCGATTTAATCTATCGAAAGTTTTTTTAAAAATCGACAAATACTGTATAAAAACGGCAAAATGGTTTCCGTAAATATTTTGTAATAAGAGTGCATCAACAAAAAATGCTGTCAATAGTTAAATGCTCCTTTCTAAAACCACCTTGTTCATCGCCTAGCGTATTATCGTAATCACATCAAACCGTCAACCGATTATTCAGCATATCAGTAAATACTTTACTTAATAAAGGTAAAACACTTACTCCTCTGTAATTATTTGGCTGATTATGGTCGCATTTATTGAGAATAGGACTTATTAATGCGGTAGACCAGTTGTCCGGAAAGAAACCTAATTCAAACATTTGTTATATAATCAGCACAAGATAGGTACTTTTCGATCACAGGAAGCTTTCAGAAATTCACCTGGTATACCATTAGCACCTGACGCTTTGTTATTCTTCAACCTTTTGACTGCGCGTAGGACTTCGCCTTGAGTAAATGGTGCACCTAATTCCTCATCACATATGATATCGCTATCAGAATTAAATTCCACGTTACCATCTCCCACTACATTAATGACATTATAGAAGTGGTTAAACCAGTTATCAATTGAAATATCATTGCCCTTGGATATGTCATTGTTCTTTAAAATATTCCAAAAATCTGTTGGATTATTTGCTTCGGCAGCTTCTCTTAGTTTTATTCTCTCCTTAATTTCATAATTTTTTAAAGCCTTTCGACATTCTTTTTTAGAACTGTTTTGTGCCGATTTGTATTTGTCAAAGTACTCCCGAGTTTTGAATCGCCTAAATTTTCTAAGGCATCGAATGGCAGATGACCTTAACAAAGAACTGCTTTTGTTGAACTTTTTCTTTATAGTAAATATTAAATGACTGATGCAAGACGGAGAACCCGCACAAATAGCTTGAAACACACAGGCACAAACAACAGAACATCAGACAGTTTCAATAGCCTTCCAAGTCTCCTGATATCAATTCCATTGAACATTTTTGGGAGCCCGCCAGCATACCTGAGCAGAAACTCATTCAGGAGTTGAACATAATCCCTCAAAGATGTACATTATCTGACACTTCTTAATGTCCTTGAAACAAAATACGTGCATGTGTGGGATCCACAGACAAACACACGAAAATCATACAAATTCATTGTATCTATCAACCAAAGTTAGGCACGGATTTTTCACCGAATTAGTTGAAACTTTCAACTGAGAACAAATATTGCCATAAGATATGAAAAACGTCTGGTATTGTCACACTGTTCTAGTTTAGAGTGACCTATTACATTATTATCTTTTTATTTAAAAACATTGTCGCCGGCAGTTTGCCAATTTCAAATCTGATAGAAGTGGCTTTATTTGTTGAGTTCTATGCTCTATTGACAATTGAATTATATGAAATTTCATCGAATTACGAGACACATATGTAGAAATACTCAATGTAGCAGATTCATCAAAGGTCTAGTTAAAACTTCCTTTCAGTGTAGAGTGGTAAACATGTCTATATATGAGAAAATGAAATAACGTGAACAGATATGTCTATTTGATGGCGGGGAAAGAAAAGGAACAAAGGAAACTAAAAATATAAAAAAACAGCGACGAAACAATACGAAAACAAAACACAAAACAAATATGGGCGATGGACCTTGTCCAGATCGGTGAGTTGGTTACTTGATAAATGCCAAAACACTTAGTATGAGTAATGTTTCGCCACTGAATAATAATAACAATAGGAGCTATCCCCGTGGTTCAGCCAGGTGCCGCTACACAAATAACATTCAGTATGTAATGGAAACTGACCGGGTAGAAGGTATACCTAAATATATATGAAAATCCTAGGCACGTATAAAACGTGAGCACAAAGAACACGGCGCAGGATTAAAAGAACACTGACTGCAGAGTTAGTGACCAATATCAAATACAAGGCGAAGAGAAGATTCTATTCTGGTATGTATAAAGTACGTAGTGAAGGTAGACACGTGTTACTATTCATCCTAAGGAAAACTGTACGTTGATGGTCAACTAGTTAGGACAAAAAGTATGCGTATGCGTCGGAGAACTATCAACACCAATTCCATTGTTCACAAAAATGAATCTTCAAAACATTGTTTATCGGTCTCGTATTGATTGATTGTTCACTTCAGTTTGTGAAAGAGTAAATTTCAGTGTAAACTTAAGTCATGTTATTTGCAAACCTTTGGTAGATCAGTAAAAATAGCTTAAGGTATTGCTTCAATTTTCTTTCCCTCATTTGAATCTTGATTTGTAATAATTCGCAACCAAACGTCCAATTTGAGAAAAAAAACATGTTTACAAGCATTTGCGTTTTTGAAAGTTTTATTTACACTCAGAATGGTGTCAGCTAAATTATGCACAGGTACTGGTGCATCCTAGACAATGCATTTCGCCAAATAGACTATCACCCTGTTTTTTTGTCATATGGAACTAATGTTTGCAACCTTAAATCTAGGTTTCAATAGCACCAAATACCTCTACAAGCACAGAGAAACAAGACCCAATCACATGTAACGTTTGTTCTGGTACAACATGGGTAAATAACCCCACCCCCATCACAGAAACAACCAGCGTTTATATAATATACTTGACAGTGTGGCACGGAGGCAAAATTAAGTTGCTTCTGATTTCTTTGCGAAAAAACGAGCTTACTTTTTTAATTGTTTAGCAATGAATCAAAAAATATTCTTATCATCAATATTATTAAACAGGAAGCAGATAGCAAATACATGACCAACCATGCAAGTTTAAAATTAGATCATTCTACAAATGTTGTTTGCTAATTTCATATGCGTACAATTCATGTTTTTAACTTCTGAAGAGATTTTCAAAATGTAAAGAGAACCAATTCTATAGTTTTACTAAAACCCATCAGTTCACATTCAAAGCATCAAAGAGCATCGAACTAACTAGAAAGCCTGATTTCACGCGTATTAACAAATAATTCCTTAGATGCTTTAGGTTCCTTTCAAATTAAGGTTTCTTGTTATACTACACACGGCAAAATATCTCAGCATCT
>JAULCC010297136.1:0-12084 GCA_032358795.1 Nuttallia obscurata | reverse complement strand
TACTGAAAACAGGTGATATCTAGCCACATAAAACAGGTGAGAGAAAACTAGGCACACATGGTCATTTCTGTCAAGAGTTAGCATTTCAGCTGGCTTGCAGTAGGTCTGTGGTTCTACCCGGATGTGTTCTGTGCGAAAAATTGTATAATTTATAAGGTATATATACTCCTGTTTTATAACATATAAACCCTTTTGGGTCCAATTCTGTAAAATAAATGTTTTCTTCTAAATTCTGATTTTCTTAAATATTGTTTCCTTATCTCAGTAAACTGTTGCAGACGACATATTTGACTGGATGTGGAGTGCAAACAATGTAGAATCAGCAGTTTTATTCAGTCATACGAAGCTCCAGATTAGGCAAGTATTTTGAGAAATTTGGTTACTGTTTTCCATGTTTCTCCACCAAACCTTATCTTGTGGATACTCTAAGGAATCGCCTCGATGAGGCGATTCTTAAAAGTACCCACAAGATAAGGTTTGGTGGTGAAACATGGAAAACTGACTTAATGAATTTCTGTGATACACATCCTATCTGGAGCCCTGGTCATACATAGGTTTATAACATTTGCAGAAGTTATACATATGCCTATGGCAGTAAAGGGGGAATAACAGAAAAACTATTTCAAATAAAACAAAACATTTCTTGCCACTATAATATGCCCTCTTTATAAGGGTTCTGTGCAGTAAAATATACTGGAGGAAACTTCGCCCTCATGTAATCCATTCATGTGACATCTCTTAGATACCACTTACTGGTGTTTAACTCTGATAACAGAACCAAAAAGCTTTCAACATATAGTTGAGCTAAAACTGAAAACAACCAAGTGGAATTTCAGTGACAAACAATGTAGCCACAGGAGACTTACTATGTTAATCTCATTTATTCAGGGGGCTGTTTTATCAAACTTTGTATGACCCATTCTTAAATTCTTTCCAAAAAATATTCTTAACAATTTTCCAATGAGTGTTTCATTAAAGCTTTATGAAATATACTTACCTGTCATGGAAAATCTTTGTAAATTAAAGCCATAATAAAGCTCAAAAACATGTTAAAATCATATTATTTAGTGCACCTGTGCAAAACCATAAAGAAAAACTGTTGCTGAACACATGTAGTTTACCATATGTCAAAATCCATCCACTATTATAATTTAAAGATAAATGTGTTAACTTCTTATTTTACTATCCTAGTAGTCTAAGGTATTGTTTACATTTCCCAGCTCAGAAGGTATATCTGATGCCCTTGATTTGTGGCTAAATGATTAATTCTTGTGATGTGATTTAATTAATGTGTACTATTTACTGTGTACCACCACGGATGCAATGTCATTTGCATCTGTGCATATAATGTGTAAATAAGTTATTTCCAATTATATATAAGTGGTCTGGTTTGTTTCAACAGCGTTCAGAATGTCAACAATTTTGTGCTGATACATACTCGATTTTAAGTTTGTTATTGTGTTTCTTGTATTTAGTAGCGTAGGATACATTGTTAGAGACCAAAATGTTGCGATATACATCTCATTTGACTTGCAAAAAAAATCATACTGTTACAATTTTAGAGCTTTATTATGCTTTTAAGGATTTGTTTATTATGCGTATAAGGATTTGTTTATTACGCCTTTAAGGATTTGTAAATCAGACCTTTGTAGGATATTTTTAAGAATTTGAACAAAGTTTGTCCGGTAAGTAACCCTCATATAATATAGTTTAATGAAATGGCACCCTGGTCAATTTTAGAACATATGATATTTGATAAGCTAACAAGAAACTCATGTAAAAGTCTAAAACTAAAATAACTCAACTTTGACCAAATGAAGCAGTTAGGTTACTTGTCATGGCCTAAAATGTGCACCTCTATAGGAACTACTATAATTATGTTATATCCCATAGCAACATTAAGACCTTTTCAAAAACATACAATTTCAGCCAGAACACAAAAGATGATCTGATGTTACATTAATATGAGTTTCAATAGCTGCTATTATCCTATTTTTTATTCTGATTATCTAACTGACTATATTCTGACCTATATTATCAATGTCTTATTATATCTTACATCTCAAACTTTTATACCAAAACACATATTTATAAGTTTGAATTTCAGTTTTTAATCCAGTACATCCATCTCCCTTACCTGTGTCTAAATGCCGCAGGGTTCCAGAAAAACAATGCCATGGTGTCTTAAAAACAAATCCCTTTATGGTAAGTGTGTCACTGTAGCCACATAATTTCCACTTACAAAATAATTTTTCCTAGTAACCCTACATGACAGTGACAGAGATAGTAATTATCCTTTTGCCAAACAGTAATCCAAAGCTTCATGATATTTAGTTACACCCCATTTTAACATTTTCACACAGTATGAATACGTCTGTGTGTATGTATTATACACAGTACTACAAATCCATCAATGTATCCACCACACTAGTCCTATGTAACAGATGAACCCACATACTATACTTTACTTTACTCTCCCAATGGCATTTTTATCTCACAGATCCCTTGATAAGCTCCTCCAAAAACAAACACACAAAAATGTTGCTAAGGTTACGAGTGCATTTCCACTTGTATTTTATGTCCTTCAACTAATCCAGAAATCATGATTTTCAATGAACAGTACAGAAAATAAACAGTACTAATGGAAGTGTGTACAGTTCTGCACTTGTGTCTAATATTCCATATCTTTTCCTCTGACAGATTCTGTCAAAACCTATTCAGCAAGAAACACCCATCTTGTCTTATACTTGTCCACAGCAGCATGTAAGGTATTAGGGTTTGATGGTTTTGGTTGTTGTTGTTGTTGTGGAAATGACAATCGGTGGATCCTTTGAAAGCTAAGGGACATTTGATTTGCAGACATTTTACAAATCACATCATTCATGTGTGCATCACTAAATTGCAGATTCAAAAAAGAAGAATGAATACATAAATTATCATCAATCATGTTCTGCATGACATCACTCTTAACAGAAAATAGACTTGTCCATATTTAAAAGCTAGAGGATTTCATCTGCATCTTTCATTGGGTAAAATTTGAAGTTTGTTTGCCAAATAAAACAGACAAATCTTATAACAGAATCTTTGGACAACAGGCAAGCTTTATGTGAAATCCAGAGATTCTCAATTTAACAGCCAATTTCATAGGGGGTAAACAGGATGATACTAGTAAGCCATTGGCCAAACTGGGAAAACAGGTAACAAATGTCTGTTTGTATGGATGGATGGGTTATCTAGGAATGATTGTACACTGATAGTGACGAGACAGACCTGTTCACTACAATTATTTATGTTATTAATTTCAGAGCCAACAGAATGAATGTAAAAACACAGAATTGACTGTACTGGCCATAACTTGAGAACTTTACATTCTTTGTTAAATCTTCATCAAAATGTTAACTACTCTAGTAAAAGACCTTTTTTTGTGTTTTGTTTTCATGAAAGGCACATGTGTGAAAACCCTATTTCATAAGAATGTCAGATTTTGTATATTGTTATAATAAGAAGCTGAATTTCAACAGTTGATACAATTTGCTTAGATTTTTTCTTCTCTGCAAAAACCACCTGTTTAGCTGAAAAATTTTAATAAAACATTCCATAAAATTACACAGATTGGTTCCAATTTATCATATCCTGTACAGAGTTGCTCCAGTTTCCCCAACACAACACCAGAGTTAGATAACAGAGAATAATCCATACCCAAATGATACCAAACTTCCTGTGATTTATAGTCCCCCATACAATAAACTCATCACTGGCCACTTGGGGAAAACTGGTCTATTTCTGCAAACATTAATACATAAACTCCTGGAGCCTGGACTCCAATTTTCCAACATGGAGGTAATCCAGACTTCTATGTATCATGGGTTTAATACCCACAAGAAATACAAAGAATTCATCTTAGGTCATGTTGGAACACTGGGGTAAAGCAGCAAATATTAATAAGAACATAACCATAAGTTTTTATTCTATCATTATTTTGCCAGCTGTTTAACAATTTTTCAAATATTTGAAACCTAAGATGATTGTGTAAAATATGAACTTCTGAAGTAGGCATTACTTTTGAAGGTTTAGACAACAGCCAAAAGTTTTGACACCACTCTTCCTGGCAAAAATCATTTTATATACTAAGACTGTTACAATATTTGTTGTTTGACTATTGACTTGTGCCCATTCCTCAGGTTACTGCAATATATGCTACATTAATTTTGTTCGGGAATTTGACAATAAAATGGACTCCCAACAAGCAACAAACCAAGTGGTGTTCCTTCTTTCTATTTTTATTCTGGACATATTTTATCTCTAAAAGTCACTGACAAATTTCTCACCTAAAACAGCAGTGGGAGAAAGGGGACACAATGGAATCAGAATGCATGGTGAACATCACTGATCATGAAGTATGAGGACATGTATAGATGGGTCCCAGTATTAATGTTTTGGAATGGTGAACATCACTGATCAAGAAGTATGAGGACATGTATAGATGGGTCCCAGTATTAATGTTTTGGAATGGTGAACATCACTGATCAATAAGTATGACATGTATAGATGGGTCCCAGTATTGATGTTTTGGAATGGTGTACATCACTGATCATAAAGTATGAGGACATGTATAGATGGGTCCCAGTATTGATGTATTGGAATATTGAACATCACTGATCAAGAAGTATGACATGTATAGATGGGTCCCAGTATTAATGAATTGGAATGGTGAACATTACTGATCATAAAGTATGAGGACATGTATAGATGGGTCCCATTTTTAGGAAGGTGAACCGAAGGTTCAGCCGACTTTTGTTGTCGCTTTGCGGGTGAGTGGAGTGCACCTAAGTACTTCTACAATCTGATGTAGCTACAGTGAATAAATGTAGTTCTTGTTTATTGACTGTATTAGTTGGTCAAGGTGGTTGAATTGTACTTCAGACTGATTGTTAAATTTTAATAATGAAGAAAACATGTTCTTTCGATTGCCTTTGCGTTGTCCTTTTTAAGAAATTAATCGAATGCTAAATTACGCAACTGTTTAAATGTGCAAGACGTATTCTTCCACGCCACGCTGTTTTAAAATAGAAAGTAGTGCTGTTTTTATCAAATCAAGAACGTCCTGATCGCGGAAGTGTATATTGAAAAATTCGGTACAAACTATAGTTCGCAACGTAACTAGTCCATGTATACTGGTTATTTGTTATTTTATAAAACAAACGAGTTTTTAGGTTACAATTTCATATGTTTTTACAATCGGAGGAAATTAACTCTTATTTATCGACGGCAGTTTTTTTTATTCAGCGAGACATATTACTACGCGCCACGCGTTCTGCAATGTCAACAGTCGCCATCTTGTTATCAACAGACCTGGAAGGAAAATCAGCAGATTGAAAAGGTAATATTAGCTTAAGTTACAGATTATATATAAGAAAGTGTGGACTGTAATACGTGTATATGGCTGGTGTCGGTATCTGATCGGAGATTTCATATTTAAAGAAAGATATCCGTAGGTAGATCAGTGTATCGTGTGGTGCAGTCCTGAGTGTGCCACGCTTAAACGTGTGGAAGATTTAGAGTAGTCGTAGGTACCGCTTGCATTTAATTATTGATATTTTAATATGTAGGCCTAATAATATTTCTGCATGTGTCTATTTCTGTTTTATCACTAACTTTTCAACATATTCTATGGGGAACACTGCTTCACAGTAGTCAGTAGATTCTGTAGTCGACATTGTTTATTTCTACTGCTACAGGATATATATTTTAGAAAACTTTTTCCTTCAGCATAATATCAGTTTTATGGAGAGAATTGTATGTGTTGAACTGTTCTTTGTGTATATATTCTGAGAAATCCATATCTGTTTGTTAACCAATAAAATAATGTGGTTGTGTTAGAAGTAGATCTAGGTCAAATTAGGTGGTGTTGTTTTTGTTTTTATATTGATTCTGATTCTAGACTTAGAATTGACACTTGATGCAGTAGTCAGTATTGTTTACTTAAAACTATAACCTATATTTTAACGGCATTTATATTAGAAACTTCCCAGGAAGTATAGCTTGTATGGTAAAATATATTCTCTGTGTAACTTCTAAACAAAATAAGGTTTCTTAATTTTATGAACCAATCAGCAATGTGGTGTTGTCAGGTCTAGTTTAGATGTGTTTTGTTTTGTTTTTAAATTAGTTAATTACAGAGACATTTATTATTGGTATACAGACGATTATAACTTTGAAATATATTTATATGGTGATTATTTGATCTTTTTCTATGCTGAGAGAATTGGTTCATTTTATCATAAGAAAATAGGGTAATGTTTAGAATCTAAAGAGAGTGGCTGGAATTTAATGATATTTATCTCGCTTTTAACTGAACCATGTATTTTTGTCAAGGTTCTTTCAAACAGGGTAACATGTTTCAAGAGCTGATTTCAAGTGATGCACTTTCTAGCAAGTGATGAAATTTAAGACATACTATGAACTCAATTATTCAAGTGATGATTTCGACTCAAGAGATGAAATAATATGAGAATAATGAGACAAATGTTTTTCAATCAAGGAGTTGAGCTAGTAAAAGTAGAGCTTTAAAAAGGATTTTCAAGAGATGCTTATGGTGTACACTCAAACTACATGAACATTTAGTACTCTGGTGCTAAATTGATAGTAACACTGTATAAACTAACTTGTCATAAAAGGTTAATTCATGGTTGCACATGTCTACACTGTGTGAACTAACTTGTCATAAGTAGGTTAATTCATGGTTGCACATGTTTAACAAACACTGAAGCTAACATGCATTGCACTTTGTGAATTAATGCTGGTATATTTTCATGAATTATTTATGACATTCAGATTCTAAGCAAATAAAAATAAATAATTTATATTAGCACATTAGACAGCTGTATTTCTGCTAATATCTGTTTATGAATCAACATGAAACTGCTGATAACCGGTGGTTTTTTATTCTTTTTCCTTTTTGGATGGAGACTTTTTGTAGACATATCTGCTGACAAGAATGAGAATTCCCTTGGGTTGTGCAATTTGCTCGAAATTAAATGTCGTGTGTATTGCAGAGATCTCTCAATTTTAATGCCAGTGAAATTGTCTTTAAGATATCTTCAAGACAACTGCTCAGTAAATGTTCACGGATTTTCATACACTGTCTCTTAGTAACTCAGATTTCTGATATCGAGCCAAATCCAGGACCAGGGCAGTTATCAATAGTGAATATACATCATTATGTTCAAGGATCATTTCATCAGGGATCTGCTATTTTCCCTGAAAATAGCCGTGGAAGGCAGTGTGTGGCTAATGCTTACATAAGCTGTGTCTATAGACATGTGTCAGGTAAACCCTTGATTGCATGGAATGCACAAGAAATAGAATTTTTGTTGTGTAAAGGGAATGACTTGTATGAATTCACACGTTTGTTTTGTACATCTGTCTATTTGGAACCATGTGAACTTCCCACATACCTTTGTTTGGAGGGTCAAATAGTCAAATGTTCTATTATTGCTACTTACTCTGGAGACATATGCAACTTTTTTGAGGGGACTGGTGATTTTTATTCTCTTGAACAGGCATTGACTTTATGCTTAAGTGCTTTACCCCATGCAGGTATCATAATATGCAATAATAGTGCCATGTCTGTTCATTATTCTGAACCATATTTCCACGTTCTTGATTCCCATGGGAGAGATAGTGAAGGCACATCCAGTAGCGAAGGTGCTGCATCAATTTTTAGTGTTATGACCTTAGAAGAATTGCAGGCTTTGTTGAGACTGTTTTTTGGATCAAAAGAACAGTGTGCATTCGATTTGCATAAGGTTGACATGAGTACAATAAGTTCTAAGCGCACTTTTTCACGAGCAGAATCATCTAGGAAACTCTGTTTAAGTACAATTGGTCACACACGTACACAGCCATGTGTAAGTTGCAATAAATACAAGGAACATAAATATGAACAAATTCATGGAGTAGGTACATTTGATCCTAAGCACATTATATACAAGAAAAACATTCATGGAAAATTCCATGAAGCAGTTAAATTTGGTCCTAACTGTGTTTGTAAATGCTGTTCCCAAATTTGGTTTAAAGAAGGTGTAAAGCATGTGCAAGGTATATCACATAATATACGCAAAAGGTGTGATTTACTAGAAAATGACTTGGTGTGTATGACATGCTATAAGTATTTGACATCAAACAAGATACCTCCTTGTTCAAAGATGAATGGTTTGCAGTTCCCAGTTAGGCCAAAAAACTTGTTCTATCCCCTCTGGAAGAACGATTGGTTTCTCCAAGAATTCCCTTCATGCAATTGAGAGAGAAACCACGAGGGGGGCAGTTAAGTATCACAGGAAATGTTGTGAATGTTCCTGCAGATGTCACATCTACTGTGAAAAAACTGCCTCGTCTACTAAGTGAAGATGAAACCATTGCACTGAAGTTTAAACGTAGTTTAAGTTTTAAACATCATGTTGCTTTTGAGAGTGTTCGTCCAAATAAAGTTATTGCAGCTGCAGAATGGCTTATTGAAAATAGTGAATTATTTCGAAATGAGGGTATAGAACTAAATCATAATTGGCTTAATGAACACCAACTTGTTGATGACGATGAGGAGGAGGATACAAGTGGTCAAGAGAACTTAGGCGCAGATGCTGCTGGTGTTGAATTGTCATCAACAAACCTAGAAATCAATAGTGCTGTAAACACCACAGAATGCTGGACTGAGGATCCAAATATTGATGACAGACCAGCTGGTAATATGGACACTGTTCTGCAAAGTGTTGATTTTCGAGAATTTAATGAGGTATTGTCTGTTGCACCTGGAGAAAATAATGTTCCTGTGGGTATTTATCAAGATAAATATGCAGAGTTTTTGTCATTTCCTACAATCTATTGTGGTGAAGCACGGCCTGATAACAACTCCAGATTGGTTCCTATTCATTACAGTGATATTTGTAAATGGGAATTACGGAATGTTGATCGGCGGGCTGCAACTTGCATTCCTAATCTGTTTTTCAAAATGACAAAACTTCAGATCAAACAAATCCAAGACAAAGTACTGTTGGCAATAAGGAAGTGTAAATTGAAAGACAAGAAGTATACAGCTGCTCAAATACTTGATCCAAGTTTTGCTAATTCCATAGTATGATACAACGAGGGGTATCAGGTGTTGCGTACACTCCGAGGGTCTCCACCATATTGGGAATCATGTAGAAAGGATATATTTGCCATGATTAGACAACTGGGTTTACCAACATGGTTCTGCTCATTTTCTGCAGCTGAAACAAAATGGTTACCATTACTTAAAACCCTAGGGAAATTGCTTGATAACAAAGACTACACTGATGATGAAGCTGCCAATCTAACATGGAATCAGAAATCTAGACTTATAAAATCGGATCCTGTAACATGTGCACGGTACTTTGATTACAGATTTCAAAGATTCATGAGTGAAGTTTTGTTGGACAAGTCATGTCCTATTGGTGAAATTGTTGATTTTTTCTACAGAATTGAATTTCAGCAGCGTGGTTCTCCACATGTCCACATGCTGTTGTGGATTAAAGATGCACCTAGCATTCAGTCACATTCACATTTTGACGTAACTCTATTTATTGATAAATATTTAACCTGCAGTAAAACTGGTGTTGAAAATTTCCTGGTTAATTACCAAAGCCATCGTCATGCACGGTCATGTATGAAAAAAAAAAAACCAGTGTGTAGATTCAATTTTCCTATCCCGCCTATGCCAAGTACTGTAATTTTATCTCCCATAGAAGATGCTGAAATTGATTCTGCTCAAGAGCATTATATCAAAATTACAAATTTCCTTAATTCACCTGAAATGAAAGAAACAGATTTGTCATTTGATGAGTTCTTGTTGAAACTAGACATTGATTTTGACACTTACAAACTTGCAGTACAATCTTCTTTGAAACAGGAAAAAATATTTTTGCAGAGAAAACCATGTGAAACAAGGATTAATTTGTACAACCCAACCTTGCTAAAGTGTTGGCTTGCTAATATGGACATTCAATTTGTTTTAGACCCATATGCTTGCGCAGCTTATATAGTTTCCTACATTTCTAAAGGACAAAGAGGTATGTCAAGTTTGCTTCACAGAGCATGTGAGGAGGCAATAACAGAAGTTTCTGATATACGTCAACAAGTGAGGCGCATAGGTAATCAGTTTTTGACTCATGTTGAGGTGGGTGCTCAAGAGGCTGCCTACCTTGTTTTGCAAATGCCATTGAGGAGAACATCAAGGAAAGTTTTGTTTGTTAACACTACTCCATCGGAAGAACGTGTTGTTATGTTAAAACCTAAACACGTGTTGGAGGAAATGAGGGAAAATAGCACAGATATTGAATCGGGCAATATTGTGACATTGTATCAGCAAAGACCAAAGGTGATAGGAAGCATTTGCCTGGCTGATTTTGTATCAAAGTTTAAGGTGAAATACAAACCAAAGTCTAAAGATGCTGAAATTTTGGCAGATGGGGAGTTACCAGAGTTAGACTATGAAGAAAATACTACAGATTACAAGCCAGAAGATCCTGAAAACAATGACTTAGAAACAAAATACACATTTTATAATGGTACAGTTATTGTTAAAAAGAGAAATCCAAGTATTTTACGCTGGCCACATTTCGACATAGAAACAGATAGTGAGAAGCATTACAGGGAGTTACTTATGTTATTTAGTCCATGGCGAAATGAGAGTGATTTATACAATATGTGTGGCTCTTTTAAAGATAGTTACTTTTTATGTAGAAATTTGATTGAAGAAAAATGAAGAGAGTATGAGAAGGGTGCATTTGCTACAAATAGTAAAGAACAAATATTGCTTTCTGCAGAAGACAATTTGTGCATAGACCAAGTTGCTCCTGGCAATGAACATTTGGAACAGATAGATCAAGATGAAGGATTAACATTATCCATGCAATATGGATGCTTTGATCCAGGTAAAGATGCTCCTGTCTATGATGTGGGTTTGGATTTAGGTATTACTCGGAAGCATATAGCACATGAAAATCTTTCGCAGTGGGGAGAAATGGAGGAACCTGAATACAGACAAATGGTCAGACAATTGAATTGGCAACAGAAAGATTTCTTTTACCACGTGCTTCATTGGATGAAAATAAAAGAAGAGCCATTATATGTTTTTCTAACTGGTGGTGCTGGTGTAGGGAAAAGTGTGGTAACAAGAAGCCTTTATCAAGCTTTAATTAAATTTTTCTCCCATCGGTTGCATTCAAATCCATACACTCTACATGTTTTATTATGTGCACCAACAGGTAAAGCTGCTCATAACATCAAAGGTAGTACAATTCATTCTACGTTTTGTTTACCAGTTGGTCAGGGTTTCAGTTACAAGCCTCTCGATATGCAACAACTTAACAACATGCGAGCCAAATATGTGGACCTCAAAATTGTATTCATTGATGAAATATCTATGGTTGGAAGAGGTATGTTCAATTTCATTAATCTCAGGCTGCAAGAAATAAAAGGCTGTAAGATGCCATTTGGTGGTGTCAGTATTGTTGCAGTTGGTGACCTCTTCCAGCTGAAGCCAGTTATGGATAGTTGGATTTTTACACAATCTAATAATGATTATGGCCCTATAGCAACAAATTTGTGGCAAGATAAATTCAAGATGTATGAACTGTCAGAGGTCATGAGGCAGAAAGATGACAAAGAATTTGCTCTTTTATTGAATAGATTAAGAGAAGGAAACCAGTCTGAACAGGATATTGCAATTTTGAAAAGTCGTGTAACATGTGAGAGCCCATTACTTAGAAATATTCCACACCTGTTCACTACAAGACATGCAGTTGCAGAATATAATGATGAGATATATCACACTGCAAACAGCTTGCAGAAGGTTACTATTCATGCAGTTGACTGGGTAATTGGAACAATGAATGATGATGTGAAAGGTAAGATATTGACACGAATTCCAAAAGATAGCTCTAATACAATGGGTTTGTCTACAGAGTTAAAACTAGTTATTGGCATTCCGACAGAAGTTACAAACAATGTGAATGTGAAAGACGGAATGACAAATGGTTCTGCTTGTATCGTTAAGAAATTTGATTA
>JAULCC010297025.1:0-12085 GCA_032358795.1 Nuttallia obscurata | reverse complement strand
TTTGTGATGGTCGAAGATAGGCCAGGTATATCTTTAATATCGTTTGTCAAATATTGTAAAAGGTGAACCCAACTAAACATCTGTTTAATCCGCCTCTCTTGTATATTAGATTATTAATCAGCTTTGTGCTTTTTTTTTCGTTGTATTTAGGTCTTCAATGGCAACACAGACTCTGAGACCGTCGTTATCAACAGACTGCCTGAAAACGTCCTTGCCCGATGTATAAGAATTAACCCCGCAACCTGGCAAGAACATATATCGCTACGATTCGATGTTCTCGGCTTTCATTGAAAAATAACATGGTTCTCAAATGTTTCACCTCGTATCATAAATCTGACAAAAACAATGGCTTTACTCATGCTACATTATCACTAACTGACGATTAGTATCTTGATAAAGCGATCAGTTAATACTAATGTGTCGAAATCATTATCAACTAGAACCTCAATGATGTACGAGTATAATCAATCATTCTTTGTCCTGACACGCTATCATCTAAATATTTAATTATCTTGCTGTCAGGCTTTCAATACTCGGTGTTAATTATAAAAATTTCATTTTGTTTTCAACCTACACATTGAAAAGCAGCAAATGTCTTGCATGCAACGGTAGTTTTGTCATGTAACTTCATAAATGCTTTTGTTATCCAGCATCCAGGTTGAATTGTTTTAAAGTTACAGGTAACAAAAGTGTATGTGAATGCACCCATCCAAATATATGGCAAACTTCATAAACTCTCAACAATCCCTCTGACTGCATCTCAACAATATATCTTTAACACCTTCACTGCCTTACCCTGAGTTTTAAGTCATTTGCAAACAGATTGAATCCGGGTGAGACGCCGAGTAACTCGGTGTCTCATCCGGACTCAAGCTGTTTGACACTCAGCCAATTGTTTTGCCAAAACATTAGTAAATCTGCGAAGTTAAAAATGAGGCAGAGGAAATATTGCGCATGCGCGGTATTGCTTCTAGCAGAGAAGGGGTTAAATGACCAGGAAGTTCAGCGTTATTTCCCCTTACATTTACATGTTTGGTTTACTGTGGTCTAAATGAAGTATTCTTGATGATGACCAATAATAGACAGTATCATATTGCATACAGTACTGATTTATTTACTCGCTCCATAAACAGAGTATAAATAACCTCTTTGGACCTTCATGTTCACTCATTACTAGAAGTTTCTTCCAAGTTTCACAAAGTTATAGTCTAACACACACTTCTTAAACTTAAGCTGATTTCAGAGTTTTTTTATTTCAAATAATTTGACAAAAGACTTTTACCTGTTGATGTTTTTGTTTTTTTGTAAGAAAGATTACTATAGGTTCAGTGATTTTTATGCAAGTTCAGAGTTCTATGAAATATGTCACTCATATGCCTGCCTTGGTGTAACTTCGTGATAATATTCCGCGCTTGCGAGGATCATTTTCATGTCAGTCTCATTAAAATCAGATCTATACCATTTGCGGTAAGTGTTTATGCAAACAGTATAGATCTGAAAAAATTAGATGAATAGATCTGTAAATGAGATTGATTTGCTTGTCAGACAATAATTGCAGAGGGCGAATCGATAGGCATATATTATGTTCAAAGCAAGCCTTTGTTCGGCGGGATATTAACTATGAATAAAGTTTTAAAGGGATCGGAATTTGTATGAATTTTGCAACAGGAATGTCATCATGTTTCAACAGGTACATGTATGAGCAGCAAAACATGATATAATATTTCAGACGCGTCAGTATGATTGCACTTGCTCTATCAGTGAGTTTTTTTATGCAAGTTTTGTTCCTAACACGGAATAGTCACGTTTCTCTCCTTATAAAACAAGCTATTCATAATACATTTACAGTAACGTATTGTTAGATCTTACTTGAATTTTTGAAACATCTCCATCAATAATCACTATAAAATATAAACTTTAACCATTACTACAAGACAGTAAATTGTAGATTTGCTAATTGGAAAATTCTAATTTCATAATTACACACGTTTAGCTACAACAATTGATACAGATAAGGATGGTAGATTAAGGCAGTTCTTTAAATTTTATTTAAAATAACTGGGATTAAAAAATGCTGAGGTGAAATATTCCTTTTTCATGAGTTGGCCGATTAACGAAAAAAAATATTTTAGATCTGTTATAAAGAATATCTCCTCTGATGAGACTTTTAAAGGATCTTTCATTGCATTTAATAATTTCATTAAAGTAAACTCTCATTCTTAATATGCGACACACTTTTAAATCATTGTCACTTCTTTGTTTGCTTGATTATATGAAGGAACAAAGTACCATATTAAAGGGAATTGTGTGACATTCACAAATTACGATTTCAATGATTTAAAAACATTTAGTCACCTTTTGAAAAATAAGCATCCATTTAACAAACTTATTCAAATTGACGTTCAATATGACGAAGCAGCGTTGTGTGAATTTTGTTATTACAGTCATTCAAGTGGTCTTAATCACTGCCATATTCCTTTAACAGTTTAATACTTTGTAAACCTGTTTGCTCAATATGCTCTCATCTTTCTGGTTACAGTTGGGGTTTTTTCATAATAATTTCATAATGTATTATCACTTTTGTGTGAACAGCGCCGTATTTAAGAATAATAATTGGATGTGAACAGTGTTGTGATAGCTGCATTATTTTAGAGAAGAGGTAATAATTTGAAAGTGTATCAGAAATTATGAACCACTCTGTATATAGTCCTGCAACTGAATCTAGCCAGATATGATATGGATAAAGCAAAGCCTAGGAGCGGCAAAATGCATTTAAATAAAATTCAAGCATTTACCACATACAAACTGCTCTTATATAATGACCCCGGACTGTTTAAATTGAGTGAGTCGTTGCACGTTCGATTGCAGCCAAAATCGGCAAATGTATCAAGAATAATTTAAAATCCCTCTGCAGAAAGGAGGATATGGTAGGGTTAAACACAAAAGAGCCAAATAAAATGTGTAAGACGATCGATCCAAGAGGCGCTGTTTTAAATCCGGAGGTTGTATTAGATGGTAAAAAGGTCCACTGGACATCAGTTCGAGGGCAAAATGAGTTTGTGTTTTTAATTATTAATATATTCTGTGTACAGCCTTTGCCATGTTTCATGGTTATCATAAATGGCCATAAGCAATTGTTTGCTGAATTATGCCGTCTGAATTGTATTGCTTGATTGTGATTGATACTATCTGGAAATTTTTTTTATCATCTGAACTCTGGTAAAACATGTCATCGGCCAGGAAAACGGCGACCCTACAATTTTTTGACTATAGTTTTTATAGCTGTTTGAGATAAGCTATCCTTTATTAATTCTTGAGTTTTCGACTAATTTCGGTATTAGTGGGCATATATAGTAATTCACGGAAACTCTCGAATTCGTTCGTACATAAATCTACATGTAGTTACATGTATAAAAATACATTCCACATAAATTCGGTCGGCTTTCGATAGATTGATATATATACATTTTTGTCTAAATTCATCTTGAATAATGATAATTGTGTTTATAAAATTAAGCATGATATCACATTTGAACTCTGATTTTGTTGGCTTATATGCGAATGAAAATACTTTCGCTCATTCTAAAATTGCGACTCGTAGAGACGGACGCGGAAGGGTTATATAAATATATCTAGCCTTCATCAGGGGACAACACATATATTCAGGATGAATAATAAACACTTCATACATTAATATAAAAAGCAACAAAAAATAAATTGTTTGTGAAAATTGAAACTTCATTAAATAAACGTTAAAGATTGTGTAAAAACGTTTTCTGATTTTGCTAAGAGCTACGTTTGCTGCCCATTTTCCTACAAAAATCATGAAAGATAAGTATGATTTATACATGTCAGTGTGGTAAACCCACGCTATTTTTGACGTCATTTAAGCTACCGCATCATGCAAATAGTATACCTCGATTAAGACTTTCAAAAGACCGTACGTATTTCAATTTTGCGGTTAGTCTATTGAGATATAGCCAATGCTTAACGTCTTGCCCCTAGAACGAAGCAGATGAGGACCTTGGAGAGCTAATGCTACAATGATTAATATTGCATATTTGCCTTGTTTTAGGGGACAAACGGCTAAACTGGTAAAATAACTATTAAACTCTATGTAATGAATACTGTTTAGCGATTAGCGTAGGCTATATTTCAACACAATAAACGTAAAATTAAGACACTTATTGCCTGATGATTGAACGCTACAGAAACATATATCGGCTGTGGCGCGTGGAGTGCAGGTACTAATGATGATACGCAATACATTCAGGTGAGAGTTTTTGAATCAGTTACATTTTGTTTCATATATAAGGATCCCCTCAACCCAAATATCTGAGATATTGCAGAAATGCACACAGTGTAATTGATGCAAAACTCAAAATGTGCATATGGAATAATCATAGCTCACGTGTAGCAAGAGCAAAGGTTTTAGACCCCAAGGTCAAAAACAACTCTGGTTTTCTTTCATTATTTTCTTTAATTGAAATGGACATGGTGTGTGTGGCTTTTTAAGTTTGAACAAAACTGATATAACTGAGCAAACCAAAATACAAACTGTTATTATAAAGGTTAACTATTGGAAGATCAAAGTTGGTAATATTGAAGTATACCGTTAACTGGGCTTAAAAACTGTACACTTTGATATTTCATTATGCGGCTGTCATCTTGGCAAATTTGATGTTTTTGAATAATAACACTCGTATACCAAACCAGTAAAACCAGAAAATCCAGTAAATATACCGTACCATTTCTAAAGGTATGGCTATCAATTACTAAGATCCATTTCAGCACGTATCCAATCTTTTGTATTCTTCATTTGAAATAAACGAAACTTTGAAGCTTTTTTGTACTGCAAAACCGTCGAACTTCTTCGATCATGCATTTAAACATAATTTACTTTTTGATATCAATTTGTTTAATTTCAATATTCAAATACTGAATGGTTATTCGAAACTTTCGTCGTTAAACGAATGCTCAAGTATTCATTTGTAGCCCTTATATTACCTTTAATATCATTCAGACTGCTTTAGACTGTTTCACAGGTACTTGAAACAACCCCCCCCCCCCCCCGCTATATTATATAAAATAGACAAGGTCCCCAGCGCCGCAAAATTGGCAGTCGAAGAAGAAATCAACTTAAACTGCAGTTAAAATCGACCATTGAGTTAACACTTTTTATTTGATACAATTCCGTCAAATAACTCTTAAAAATGTAAACATTCACAAGAATAAACGCCAAAATCTGCTCATGTCTTTTCTGACGTCCATGCAAAATTTCGTTTCAGAGGGGGTATCTGGTTGATATACACCAATCAAGGTCCTAACAGCTGGAATTTTACATAACTTTCGTTAGAGGATACACTTTACGTTTAAAGATCTATCCATTGTGAAGTTAGGAAAGTAAAGTAAAGTTTCGCCGGATAAATCACGAACTCACAATGTATAGAACACAACCAAATAACCGAATGACTATGCTAGTTAATCAGATACCACAGGGGTATTCACTGCGGAGTTTTATTAGTATGGTTGACGCAGTTTATTCAAGCAGATATTTTTCTATTTATATAAGAATCCAGGTCGTATATCGAAAATTTGAGTACGAAGAACGTCATATTCTGATATTGATAAAAATAAAGTTCATATTAAATGTCAACACAAATAACGTCATGAACATTTTGAAAGCCAACTAGATTTGCAGTGAATGTTAGTGGTATGGTGTATTAGACAAGAGAACTAAAGTCGACGCTGACCTATTTATTTTCAATGAATGTGCCTTTAGAGGGCTTGTTTGACAAAAGAACTGTTTTGTACACTGCTAAAAATATTATAAATTGTTTTGATGTATAATTAATTGCACATTGTAGCTCGTTTCGTGTATTTTTTTTGTATTGAAAAGTTTTTTCCGGAATAAATATTTGCACTGAAAAGCAGGTGTTTTTACCGTTTATTTGTATTGGAATTGGATACTGTAGAGACGAGCGTTGTGATTCTTGGTGAACAAATGGCGCATACAATACAGAAAACTAGCACCACATTGAACTTATAGTATAAAAAAAGCTGCAAAGCCTTAGGTTTAGTAGTGTTAATAACTGCTGATAATATGAGTATTTGTCGGCAAATAAAACATTAATTGGAAATCTAGAGTAGTAACAATATACAACATATTTACCAGTTAATAGGGGAAAGGAGGCAAATCTTAAAATAATAGGTTGTTTTTTGCAAACTGAACAAGATTTTGCCAGCTGAATATTGCATAGAAAATGACCTTGAGAGAAGCGTGCGACAGAAATACCTTTATGCTTCTAAGAGGAGTGGTGTGTAAAACCTAAGTGTATATGACTGTTTAGTTGAATTATCTCGATAATTATGAACGTACTTAAACATCCGAGAGGTTCTGCAAGTAACAGTTCAGACTTAAATATAATATTGAAGTAGCTCATGCTAAGGTTTGAGAGTTGCAGAGCTGTATTGTTACATCACATTACTTAGTGGTCATATATTAAAGTATGTGCTTGTTTCCAATAAAGGAGTAGATGGTCTAACACTATAAGTTGCATATCCCATATCTCAAAAAGGTTTATCTACCCAAATCACCAACTAATGATATACGTTATCCATCCCTTGTCTATCGATATAATACCTATTACCTGAGAACTGAGATTGAGATATGGTATTGGTAAATCACAAAAGCGGTGTACTATTCTATAATCCCCACTTAAATGCTAAATACAAGAAGACCATGATTTGTTAATGTGATACTCCTCACTGATTATGATTGGGAGGCGCAAGTCAGAGAAACAGTTATTAAATTAAATACGAATAAAATAGTGCAATGGTTAAAATTTCTGAGAATAAAGAAAGACAGTGTGCTGAAATTAAAAATTAACCATGAGCTAAAGGAACTAGAAATTTACAGTCTCCAGCCTTTCTAGAAAGATAGGAAGACTGGACCAGCCAAACTGAGACAGTCTATTCCAATAACAAATATTTCCTGAAAAAAAGGAGTTTTGGTGATACTGTGCACGAGACTGAGGAATTAAAAAATGTAGATTTCGAGTCAAGATCAAGTGATTATGGTCAGTAAACACTAGGGATGTGATGGGATGGAGTTGATACAGGAAAACCATAGAGCTCATAATCCCACGCTGCTAGCGACTTCCAGCTAAGCTCTGCTAACATTTTAGAAACACTACTAGTATATCATTAATTGTTTAAGACATATCTGGCAACCGCCCTTTGAATTGACTCTATCTTTTAGTAAATTTGTTTTACCATGCATACAAGACTGTGGGGGAAATATTCTAACTGTGGTCGTAGATCTATATATGTGTTATAAGCTGCTTCTTTTACTTTTGAGTTTGAGCTTTTTACATTTGTTTTTATAAATTTTAGTGTGTTTGATGCTTTGTTCGTAATTGTGTCAATATGTTTATTCCAACTAAGATCGCTGAAGACTGTGACGCCCAAGTATTTGGAACTGTCACTGTTTTCAGGGTAGTATTGTGTAGAGTGTGGGGATAGATGACTGGCTTGGGTTTGCGAGTTCCTCTCAATACTTCGCGTTTGTCCCGACTGAAATCCATGGACCAGTCTTTCTCCCGTTTTTCAAGGAGCCCAAGATCTTTTTGCAGGGACTGAGCATCTGATGTAGATTTAATTGTAAGATGAATAATGGTGTCATATGCAAAGAGACGAGCTTTACTTTGAATACTAGATGACAGGTCATTTATGTATGTTAGGAAGAGTGATGGACGGAGAACAGATCCCTGTGGTACCCCTGATAACACTGGGAGTTCATCTGATAGGTGGCCTTCGACTGTAACGTTTTGGGTAAGGTTTTGTAAAAAGGACTTTATCCAGCAGCTGACTTCTGGATTAACACCTAGTGTTTAAATTATGAAAAAGTTTGTGATGGTCAATTTTGTCAAAAGCTTAATATTATCTAGCCCAAGGGTCATCATTTGAACAAACTTTGTAAAAGACTACAAACAAATATAGGCAGAAATCTAAGCTCTGTTGTTCGTATTTTTGGAGACGAGTATTTAAAAATATACATATAACGAAAACTGTCCGCCTGCCTCCCAACGGGTATGTTTATTGGCTAGTCCAAATGATTTAAACAATATTTGTAGAGGGTCACACAAACAAATTATCAAATTATTTTAAAATCTGTCCTCTATGTATGGACAGGCATATTTTTTACAGTTTTCCTCTCTGTTGTAATTGTAATGGAAGCTCTGAATGGAATCAACTTCTTTTAACAACTTTGAAAGGGCACCTCACAAGAAAAATCACTTTAAAAGTTTACTAAAATTGCCCATTTTTAGTCGAAAATGTCCTTGAGGCATATGTTGACGGACGGAAGACGGATACAAAATCAGTCACCATAGCCGACCAAGAGCCACTGGATTAGCTTAGCTAATAAGCATTTATTTCTAAAGACTTGTAATAAAAAGGGGTCCATGAGGACATTTTTTCTACTGGTTGTCCTCTTTGGGTCACTTTCCGCCGTAAGTTGCCTTAGATTAAGTAGATACTGAGATATGAACTTTAATGTAGTTGCACGCAAAAAATCACCAGACTTTATAATTAAAAACACAAAAGACATAAATGTATTTTATTCCAGACAGAGTTATCTTACTTGATTATTTAAGTAGGCTGTGTGATTTGAGGAAGCTTTGTATATTATATCTCAATGCAAAACATCATGTGGTTACTGAGATGTGGACTTACAATCCATTTTAAAGCTCAAACTTTGCTCATTTTTTATCACTTGTAAAATGCCATAATTTAGTCATGAATGAGATTACCGATTACTGAGATATGGACTTTAATACAGTTAACCAGAATATCGAAGTCAAAAATAAAGGGTCATGGTTTGAAAAAATATGCATGATCGTTTTTTATAGTTAATGTTTAATAAATAACTATTTAGATAGGTGTGATGTTTTGAAAAAGTTCGAAGCCATGCATAGAAGTAGTAACTGAGACGTGGACTGATAGTTTGTTTTTGGGAGGCATCAAACTTTCATTTATAAGTAACACCTGTTTAAATTTGATGAACATCGGATTGGAAATGGAGAGGATCTTTAACTTCCATAATATTTCTTACACCAATTTTGTAAAACATCAAGAGCCGTTATCTAGCCATGCATGGATCTGGCTGGATTTTGATAATAATTTAGCTCTTATGGTTATCTTACAACTGTATATATATGTTTGATTGAGATACAATTGGATCTGAATTAAAGGGCTTTACTATTAATTTGCTCATGTGCATTACTGTTTGTAGTGACCATGGACTTCAGTGCCAGTTATAAAAAAATACTCCTTAGTAGAACAATAAAGTAACTCCTAAGGTTTGTAATAATTGCTTATCTTTAAATATTCTAAAAGAATGCAATAATCTTAAAACTATTATATATTTTTATTTACTTAATTATTATAAGTAAAAGTAAAAATAACGAGTAGAGAAAACCCAATCAATCGTTTAACAAAACACCTTGGCAGAAGCTTTATGAATTCGCACCTTACTGTTTAAGTCTTATCAATAGAATGTCTACGTCTGAGGCAAAAACACTCTCTTGAGAATGAACTCGATCTCATGCTCAACATTTTTGTATTTCACTGGTTTACATTAATTATATGCAGGGTTTCGAACCTGCGATAAAAATATGAAACAAATTCTATAATTAATGAAGTTGAGATTTATCCAAAACTACTGGTACACAGAACGAGTTATACGGTTTAAATTAATCGTATACAGTTGTCATTGATAATGTAAAGTAAAAGAAAAACATTGCAATGCTTAGTTACTGTATGATTTAAATACTAGTGTGTCCTCTCTATAATTTTGAATTTTAACCTTATCTAGAAAACTCTTACTCGTGTTCGTGTATCAGCTCACATATCAGCTATTGAAAGGTAAAGCATTAACAATGTTAAAAGAAATAATAGGATTAATATTTATTGTAATAGAAAATCTGTGGAATCAGAGTTTCATTTTCTTCTTGTCTGTCCGTGATAAACTAATATAAGCATTCAACGTATAGAGAAAAACACCTGGCCGGCGATCAATAAATTTTGTAACATTATGTCTTGTAAAAGAAGGAAAATACAGTTAAATGTTAGCAGATTTATTAATGAAGCTATGATTATAAGTAAGAAAATTCATGAATAAATGTATTGTTATAAATTTATATTATGTGGTTAAATGTTACACTTGCCAGATTTTACATACATTTGTAAATGCATTACTGCAAAAAAGCATTGCATTTGCCGATTGCTGAGTAAAATTGAGTCGAGTTTTTTTTTCGATAATACGAATACCTATTTTCTCTTATAATTTGGGTCTACAAATAAAATGCCATAATTAGGCAAGCTGTGAATATGGTTAAAAATGAACAACTTTTCAGTCTGTTAAACAAATATAGATTTAAAGTTTTATGTACATCAAAAGATCCGGAATGTTTTACAGTTGTCGATTTTTTTTTAAATTTATATCCTGAAAACTCAACACGTCAATTCTTGAAAAGACAACCTATACGGAACTGTTCAACATTGTAGCAGCGGTTACTTCCCTTTATACCAAAGTTATCTCTTAGGCTGCTGACAAATATGTTGTCTGCTTATACTGTCGTCTGCCTAGATTTTGAAATTCATCACAATCACCCGAAATTTTGAGAAACAATTGGCCGAGTGTTAAGCAGCTTGGATCCGAATTAGACGCCGAGTTACTCGGCGTCTAATTTGGATCCAAGCTATTTACAAAGTTCTATCACGGTCGATAGCAGGCTTAAGCAGGCAAAAGGTTAATGAGAGTTTATGTGATGTGACGGTCATTTTACAATACGTTTCTTTGTTTGTTTATTTGATATACGTCACTTTCTGCAATGGACGTTCCTGAAAGAGAGAGGGGTATGGATACACATATCTGTTCTGAAAACTCTCATGTTCCTTCAAGTGTCCAGTGTAAGCACCGCGGACGATAATTATATCCTGACACCCACGAACCAGTCGTAATGCTAACCTCAAATCCTGAGCGCCAAGAAGAGAAATCCGTTACTACCATTTCTAAAGTCTTTGGTTTGACACGGCCAGGGATGTAACCCACGGCCTCCCGCACCGGAAGCGGACGCACTACCACTAAGCTTACCGGGCGGTCTTAGAAACTTCGGCAACCACCACTATTTTGCAATCGGTTGCCAAGATCAGTGAATTGATGGGACACAATAATGAGCTCTGATATAGAACTTGCTCGTTGTAATTTTATATTTGAACTATTATAGGTATTAGATTATTAACCTAATTATTTTGAGCCTAAAATCAGAGAATAAACTTACAGTGTATATAAAATACAAATACTAAAAAAAAATGAACAACCAATATGCTTATGCAAAACATACATATTTTATTAAAACCTCACAACAAAGTTATTACAAACATTAACAATGAACTTCATATTTTTAAATCCAGTTTGTTAAACGTTGTCAAATGGATCCAGATATCAACACTGACTTCAACAATAAAAAGTAATGCTATATTATATTTGCATTGTGTAACTTGGTTACATTATTTCTTATATCTGGTTATATAGAAAAAACATTAACTGGAAAATGGCAAACTAAAAGTATAAACATAAAAACGTATACATCTTAAAAACAACACTGACATTTATGTTAACAAGCGAAAATCCAAGTACGTTCTTAAAACGCTAGCAGTATTGTTACTACCTCTGCTCCGTTTAACTCACGACGGTAGCAATCTGTCACCAAGCGTAGTCGCATGCAAATGATACGTATATAGCACCTGCATTATGTAGAAATATTATTTCATTTGAATGCATTAAAACCTTGATGTTTTGCAATACTCTCTAGATTTAGTAGTTAAGATGAACTTTCCTCACAGCCAGATATCCTTCGACTTGAAATACGTCACTCGGAAGGCGGGGTTATATTTCCGAATAAGGAAATCGTAGTAAAGCGTAAGGAACAACAACAATGGCTGCCGCCGCGGTAAATGTAGTGATATACGAGAAATAATTGGACTAAAAATGTTAAGGAAAAAATATCAATGTAGCTTT
>JAULCC010296914.1:0-12087 GCA_032358795.1 Nuttallia obscurata | reverse complement strand
ACAGTTTTGTTATTAGTCCTATAGATGTTTTAATACAATAAGGTCCATTAAAAGTGGGAAAACAAGTCTCAGTCGAATCCAGTGTTTTCCTGAAAACAAATATTTGTTTTCTAGGGGTTTTCATTGTCTATAATAAGCATAATGGAGCGGTTATTTAACCTTTAGACTGCTAAAAATGTCGTCTGCTTTAATTGTCGTCTGCTTAGATTTTAAAATTCATCAGAATCGCCCAACATTTAGAGAAACAATTGGCCGAGTCTCAAACAGTTTTGGTCCAGATTAGACGCCGAGTAACTGTTTGCAAATTCTATCACGGTCGCCCTTAGCAGGCTAAAGGTTAAACGTATTTGAGCTTCGTGTACTGTTTAAAAGCTTGTAGTATACAATCAGACATCAGCTAACACTATACAATATACATAGGATGGGAATATCCAACGTTTATTTCGTGAGTCAAGATGACTTATCATAGCTTTTCATAGAACATGGTGCTTGATCTGACTAAAGTACGTCTCCTAGGTACACGCTGCGTTCTTGGGATGACGTATTGACGTGTTCGTCATTCGGAACACCCTCGGCTATAGTTTACTATAGTTAATAGCCGTGGAGTTCCGAATGGGAGTTCGTATTATGGATAATATTAACCAGGTTATCAGAACTTAACTTTCAAGATTTTGCAAGTGCTAACAACTTCTTTTTTTAGCGGAGTCCTATAATATCTATCGCGGATTCTTATTCTTTCGACGACAAGATGTATACGCGTGACTGTAAACTGTGTCTGTCAAAGCCAATATGTAAATAGAATACAAGTGCTAGATCGGTATAATTCAGTAACAGGTCCAATTCAGATCTCCCTTTTCAGATGAGCTTGTGCTTAATCAGATTGAGATCTTCCTAAGGTTTTCTTCGAATGCCAAGAACGCTAAACAAAGCTATTTTTAGAACATGGTGCATAGTGTGGTACACTCGAAGTCGTATGACACCTACTTGTGCTAGTTTTTAAAAAATACGCGCGTTTGATTATGTAACAATTAATAGGATTGGTCATCTTTTTGCCAACTCTAAATCGTATACGTACTTTACATGTTTACAGAAAAATAACAGACATACATGAACACGTGCATCGAACTGCTTGAATGCCGACCTCCCGGTTAGCTCAAGTGGTACAGCGTCTGCTTCCGGTGCGGGAGGCCGCATGCTCGATCCCAGACGGGGTCATACCAGAGACATTAAAAATGTTAGTAAGGGCTGCCCTCCTTGACGCTCAGGATTTAAGGTTAGCATAACGACTGGTTTGTCGGTATCAGGATAAAGTGACCGGCCGGGGCTCGGCCCTCAAGTGTATCAGTGTTACACACTACCATAGTTCTCTGCAGAAGAGTTCTGTGTATCCGCTTCCCTCTCTCTGGGACGTCCATTAGCCCCAGCTGGCAGAATATTTCAAACAAACAAACAAACTTGAATGCTGGTACTTCGACACATATGGTACGCCATATATTTAAAGATAATCCGCGGGACTACTTTGAGGAGACAGATGTTCTTTCGCGTCAGTCTATATTTCCATAAGTTTTATCTTAACAAAACAACAACCGAATTACAACCTTATTACTAAGATAATACCTTGGTGGTGCATGTTTATTCAAACATTTTTAGCTTGCCTTTTAGATAGAAACATAAATAGAATCAACAAGGGAAAAATTCAGCTACATGCTGTTCAGATTACTACTTCAGTAATGGCATTCACTTTTTTGTACTGTAAGAAAAAATGCCTTCTATATAGAACATGTACACTGAGATGTCTTACATTTTTGCACTGTACATCCGAGGGGATCTTGACACGTATTATTCTGTTATTTATTTTTATGTAAAGTACAAATTAACGATGCTTGTATAATTAACCTAAATTTTCGTCCATAATATGTGGACAGATGCTGGTAATGTTCATACGCTATTGCAGCTGCATGTATTTTATTGACTATGATATAAACTGGATAACTGTTTGCGCTACTGTTCTTTGTTTATGTTTGTGTGTTGGAAGATTTCCTTTAAGATAAACACGTGTGGACAATACTGTTAGTTATAAATGTTATACTAGATGATGCAATTTGCAGTTTGTTACATTCAGTTTAATTTTTATACGCGATTCGTCCATTGATTTAGACATAGAACTGCTTATTAATTTATTGTAAGTAATCGATATGCACAACATGCCGATCAACAAACGTTCTTGAACCTGGTGCACTTAACCGATTTACTGAATGTCAGAAAAAACAACAAATGTCATAACCTGGTTGTGCTAATTCTTGAGAGGTTAATATACGTAGTTTGACATTTGACAGTTTAATTAAACTATTATAATACTTCCCAATATATTCCTAGTGAAAGTGCTAATTGTGTTTTGATGTTGTTTTGAACTGGGTTCAGTCTTAAAGACCCCTAACCAAAAATATATTTGATATATTTCCGGTCTCCTGCTGAAAAAAGATAGGGTAAAATAGATCATTTAAAAAAAATGTGTTCACACAAGACAGAAACACAAAGCAGACAGTCTTAACCACGATCGCAATCTATTAATACAGTTCGCCAGCTAAATGAAAACTACGGAGTTTTATTAGTGCCATCGCCCCAGCGCGCCAGCGTTCCGCTCAACTGTCAAAAGAAAATATAGCGCAAGTTTAAACTTCAAACCGGTGCAACATTTTCACTTGCCTATATATCGTACAAGAGAAATATAAATAGATACGCGATGTTCATCATTTATAACAGCGTAATTTTTTTTTCATGGAAGAAGTAGCGTTAACACGAAAAAATATTTCGCTTATTGTATCTGCGGAATCCTGATAGGGCCAAAGCGTCGATGGTCTTGTTGAAAAAATGTTACGCTGTTTTGACTGGTTAACATTGCGTATCTTCTTTGGTTAGAAAATGTTGCACCCTTTTGAAGTTTAAACTTGCGCAACATTTTAGCTGACCGGTTAACAGCGCGCTAACGCACTGAGATGACACTTATAGAATTCCATAGAAAACAAATACTTTCTGTTGTAGCTGATTTTTTTCTATTCAGGTTGTTTACTTTTACAGTAACGTTTATGCTCAAGTCCATTTGTATTCAGTATATAACCAATGAAAAACTGCTGCGAAAAATAACAATTACGTCGTATCAGCGCAAATGATTATTCACTCATTCCGTAGATAGTGTTGGGGATGCTGTGACTGAACGTTTTCAGAGCAGGAACTAAATGGTTAGGCCAAATGTGGTTCACACAGAAACAATAAAAGCATATATTTCATGGCCCTTAGTCAATCATTATTAGAGTTCAGAAAACCTATAGTTCTATCATAGAGCTTGTATAACCTACAGGTATCTGTAATCAGCCGTCAGAAGATTTCCCAGTTGAACAACAGACCATTAATGAAATTGAAAACAATTATCTGACAGAATGTTAGTCTCATTCATACGTTGAAGTACATTATATTTGTCATGCTATATTTTTTTTGTGTCAGAATCATTCAATGTAATTACGAAAATAAGATGGCGGCGGCGGCGGGATATAAGCACCCATTCGGAACACTTCACCGCTTACTGTCAGGTTTAGTAACAGAGAAAAGTAGTTCGCACAGCACGGGGACAGCTGTCAACTATCATAGCCTTAATGTCACTGCAGAATGCTGAACTTTTCGTGCTAATTCTTATGCAGGGATATAAATAGTATTCTTAAAAAGAACAAGAGTAAAACACTAAACACTTAAAACTTACCCTTAAAGCCATAATAAAGCTCCAAAACGTGTTTAACCCGCGTTATTTAGTGCGCGTGTACATAATTATGAATAAAAACTGAAAACGTGCAGTTTACTATATAAAATGTAATCGAAAGATCAACGTGTTTATCTGTAGTATGTTTACATAACGCAACTCGGAAGGTAAATATCAGACGCCCTCCAATCGTGGCTAAATATCACGAGCACGTCTATTCATAGATGATCTCATATGAGTGGTCATGATTTATTTTGAAAATATAACACGAGGTGTCTGAAACTGTACAAAACGAAGCTGTGCCACGAATGTAAGATTGTAAACTTCTATTTATCACAATGCTCAAGAAACAAGTGCTTTAAGCAGAAATACCATTATATGATATCTTAGCACTTCAGTGCTTTGATATTAATTTAACAGAGACTTAGTTGGTTAATGAGCAAGAAAAAGCAGCAAAAAAATCATTTTCAATTTTATTTGAAAAAAGAACTTATTCTTACAAATCAGCGGCGTTTTAACTAATTTGCTAACAAACACAATGACCGTTGTTAGTTAGATGAGGAATGTCCTTGAAATAAAATAAACTGTGGTAACTAGTCATGTCTATTTACCTCACTGTCTATCAATGTACGTCAAGCATATGTATACATTTGATCACGATATAAATCGAGTGATATATCGAAAAATATGGAAGGCTTGTTATATCACTCCCAGTCCGGAAGTAATGTAAAAAATGTAATATTCAATGGTGTGATGGCATTCCCTTGTGTGCATAATGTGTAAATGAGCAACCACCGATCACATTTAGGGTGTCTGGCTTGTTTCATCAGCGTTCCAACTGTCAACAATGATGTGCTTGTTTAAATTCGATTTTAAATTTGTTGTTGTGTATCTCGAATTAAGTAGCATAAGAAAACATTTTAGACACCCCATATGGCGATATACATTTCGTTTGACTTTCAGAAAATTATCCAATTTTTGCGATTTTAATATTTATTGTGCATTTAATGTCTAAAAGGGCATGTAAGACAGTCGATAATATATCCGCCTCTGATATATTTATTATAGCCTCTTACATGTACTTGTAAGACTTAACAAATTTTGAAAAATTTTATCTTTTTTTTGTGTTAGATCAGACTCTAAAATTCAAAGAAATATCCGTATTTTTCTTCATTATGTTTACAGCAATTTGACCCCTCGACAGAGATCGCCCGAGTGTATCCATTCGGAGACAGGCATACAAAGCAACGGAAGTGGCAGAAGGTCAATACCCAGAACGAGGCTCGATCAGCAGTAGTTGCTTCTATTCCCGACACTATAAAGATTAAGGGTGACTCTGTAAATGACTTTCTCACCGAATCTCTTATGTATAGACCATCACGTTTCCCTGTGGTATTCATTACCGGTACGACAAAATTATTATTTGTTTTTATTTCTGGTAAAACACAATGTGATGCTGTTAAGTCTTATTATTCAACAGAATATCTATTTACACATAATTATTATTTTTTTCTACACTAGTATTATTCTTTTTCTATGTGATATATATTTATGTAAATCTAAAAAGTTCACGCTGGAAAAAAATCGGTTCTATCTTTTTTTTAAATGTTCAAGCAGATACATCAAAGTTGAAATCAGGTCAATAGACGAGGCTTCACTATTACTGTCATGTCCCTCACGACATTTACATGCTGGTATTTCCCCTTTTATTGTTGTGTTTGTTTATTGGGAATTTAAAGTCACTTCAACAGTATTTCAGTCCAATCGCGAGGTCCAGGTCATTACAGGTGGGGAAGACCCCGTGGTAACTCTTTACATTATTTCAGGCACATGGCGCACCCGGGTAGAAGCACCGACTTACCGCAAGACAGCTGGAAGGCTTCCTAACTTGAAAAATCCGAAGTGCACTTGGCCGGGCTTCGAACCCACAGCGATGAAGAACTGTGATATTGCAATTATTTTTTTACTGGCAGATTCCCATAATAATATTGACATTACCTACCGCTTTTACATGGATGGCCAACTTAAACACGTGCTTATTCTTAACTTTATCTATCATGTTCCTTTCAATTTTACTGGTCCCGTTCCCTCCAGTTTACTGAACCTCCCCCCCCCCTACACACACACACACGCACTGCAATGTCTTCGCCAATTTAACTGGTCAAGTCCTTACTTATACTCTCCTATTCTATAAGCGTGTTTCCACGACTTCAACTTGCCACAACCCACCCCTACACCTTTAACTGATTGAACAAGATGATAATATGTTTGCACTATAATCATTTCTATTTTGAATATATAATGATTTTTCTCTGTAATAAAGACATCTCAAAATCCAAATGTGGAAAATTCTTCGAAGATAATAAGTAGATATCTTATAATTATACAAATACTCTTTATTCATCATATTTCTTTGATGCGGAAGAAATCTCTGTATTGCGAAAGCAATAATTTGCAAAGAACAGTAGTAATATATATAATCAACGTATAAATACCATTGTTAGTAAATATTCCTGTTTTCAACTTGGGCCCATTCATGTAGAAGTTGTACATGTTTTTCAACAAAGGATACGCATGTTCGAATCTTTTCCCGGCCATAATCCTCGTGGCGTTTTACTGACGGCAGTTTCATGCTATGGTTACTTATTATCACATCGCTTTTTTAAGTTGGAAACGTGTGAGCTGCATGATGGGGATGCTGATACATGGTTTTGCTGGTCTGCAACACATATTTTAAACGGTTAACTTGTTGAAACAACCCAACGTCAAACGTCAGGTTGTTATAGGAAAAATGGTCTCAAAGGAACTGTAAACAGCTGAACAAAACAACGAATAAGACGTGGTCCCTGAACCTGAATTTACATGTATAAACCAGCTCAGTTAACTTAAAATTATATTATTTGTTAGTTCGTTCAAAAACATGCGAAAGCACTTAAAATTTATAGCAATAAATACATATTTGTAGTCACTCAGGGATTAATAAAAAGGATTACAACTGCACGTTCAAGTACGCATTCAAAGAACGATATACTTAAGTAATCAATATGAATATCATTTATATCAAAAATAATTCAGAAGTATTATTTGTGTAAATAAATAATTATTTAAAGGTAGGAACTCATTTTTTGCTTATTTCCGATATATGTATATTGGACCTACCTTTCACCGAAAGTGACAAGTCGTAATTACTCGACCAATTTCGTTTAAGATAGATCAAACTTTGACTCTGGAGTCCAACCAGTCAGAGACAGATCAAATGTTAAACTTGCAAATTTAGCATGTTTGAGATAGCATGGAAATCAAAGGCTTCTTTGATTATCTATTTTTTTGTATTTATGCACTTAAAACTCAGAGGCAGTTTGCTGCGCAAATTGCCAATAAATTATACAATCTAATCAAATTTGTTCATTTACGTATAATATGTATGGAGGACGAGCCGATATTTAATATCCCATTTGACTTTAATGAATCATCAATCTAGAATACGCAATTCATTTGGGGTTACTGCTACTTTTAAATTTTAGATGTTGGTCGTCTTAAAATTGTATTTTGAAATAATTAAAACGATGTCTGTTGCATGCATTATGATACATGCAATGCAGCAAGACGGATCTCAAACACTGCCGAGAAAAGTTTAAAATACAGAGAAATAAAAGCTCATTTTTTTTAAATTAGAAGCTCTTGTAAAGTTCAATATCTCAACAAGTGAACTTACTTTTAAATTTTATCTCTCGCGCCGTTTCAATAATCTAGAATTCAAACGCGTTACAACCTAACTCATTCTTACCTGTCATACACTATTTCTACTCCTCCACATATGCGTTACCTTATAAGAAATGCTGAAAATATTCCCCCGATATATTCGAGAACCTATCTATTTTCATCTTTTAGTATTCCGCCAGTAACCAGAGACTGGAACTCTCTACCTCTGGAAGCTCGGCATTCACCTTATGTAGCAGCATTTTAAGCATATCTTAATAGGAGCAAGCAAGGTTATCCCCGACATTACTCATGTGACACTCGCCGTGGTCAGGGTTTTCATGCCGGCCTCCGGTTAAGTTGAAGTTCCTTAAACTGCGATCTCGAAAGACGGTGTCTTGTAGAATCCCCCATTTGCACGTGTGGAACTGAAGAAACAGCAAGTCACTTTTTGGTGCACTGTTACATTCAGAGTGAAATTATAGCAAAGTTCTTTTCATATATAACCTGCCCGACAACCGTCAAAATCCTCTTGTATGGAAATGAACATCTGACAAACAATGATAATATATAAGCGTATTTGAAAATGTACATAACTGTATAGTTTCGTCGAAACTATTTAACTAATGACCTTAAGATACTTGTCTCGATTTGCTAACTCGAAACCACTGTCTGCATTGTATGCTATATCTCCTACTATCTTCTCAAACTTTTAGTCCGAGTTTCCGTTTTCATCTAGATCTCAAAAATCAATATTTATCGATACAGATATTTACTTAACGTTGTCAGTCTTCCAAAACATATACTTTAATAACTAACTATAATGTTTGAATGTGTAAATGTTTTCCAACATGGAGAAGACTTTAGATAAGTTTTAAGTAACTTGTTATTTAATCCATGCTTATAATTTTCATTATGCTATCCTTGTATACTGTTTTATGACAGTAAGTCTGTAATACGACAAAGAAATACTGTTTAAACCAAACGCAACACAAAACAAATTTACACATGCATATAACTTCTTATTTATCACGAAACAACCTAGTTTCGATGTTAAGAAGTTTAGACATTTATCTTTAATTTCTAGCCAATTTCTAGCGACTTGTGAGCATCGTGTATAAAAAAACGCTACCATTGCCTCAAGGTCACCATAACACCATGACTTTAATACGGCAAATTTCTTACAAGGACACACTCCAGTTTTTCCTAACATTTCGATTTCATGACAATAAAACTGGTATGAAATACAAATTAGATCGTGAACTGTTGTATTGTTATAATGTGCTGCAATATCTCTCAGTAGTATTGCTTTAATTCGCTTCTGCTTGGTGGCGTGTGTCCTTCGAGGCCGTCGTTATGTTTCAAAACGTCCTAAAGTTTGCTAATTAACCAAAGAGAAACGCACATTTGGTTATAAATACGTGTCTCCAATAATCCGCATCGCTTAATGGTTTGAAAATCTTTATTTTTTCACTTTATGGACCTAATTAATTTTATTATTAGTAAGACCAATTTTGCTTTTAAGTCAGTTAATCCAGTTAATATTTAAAATTGATTAGCTACTTGTTCAAAACTTAATTTGCTCAGTAAAATAATTTATAAAGGAGTAAAACAGAATAATTATTTTTCATATGATTTCTATAGTTATAATTCAGGCTTGACATTGCAATCATATCATTAATATGATTAAGTTGTATTTCTTTAAACATAATTGGACTTGATTTAATGTCTTTCGATAGACAGGTTTCGTTTATTGAAATCGCAACAACAGTTATTTATAGACATATGTATTGAAAAATTCGCGAAATCAAAACTGCACATAGATTTAATCTTCTATATTTTTAAAAGACTATTTGTGTAAGAAAAACCGAGACCTCCTGTTTACCGAAACAACTATCCGACCGACACCGTCGCTTTATTTTGTAATCCTGGTCAATACCAAATGAAATTTATGTTTATGGTGACCTCTGTGGCCGGGTGGTTATAGTCGTTTACTTGCAATCTCTCAGCCCTCGCCGCTTTGTGTTCGAATCCCGATCTGGGCACTTCGGATTTTTCAAGTGAGGAAGCCTTCGAGTTGGCTTGCGGTAGGTATGTGGTTCTATGTGCGCTATGTGCCTGAAATAGTGCACAGAGGTCCCCAGGGGTCTTCCTCCACCTGTAATGAGTTTGACGTCGCGATATTATATGACTGAAATACTGTTAAAGCGAAGTAAAATTCCAAATAAACAAAGCTTATGTTTAAGTGTTAAATCATGTTAACAAAAACAGTAAAGAACACCTAGATCAATTTGCCCCCTTTTATTTAGGTCATCACAGTGAACTATATCATCAGAGTGTCAAATTTGACCATTCTAGACAGGCTTACAAATTGGACTTTTCGATCTAGGTCTAAAAATTGGTCATTTGAACAAGGTTTATAGATTGGACATTCTACAGATTATACATGAGCTTTGGATAGACAGATATATTCATTTTATATAGGTATGCATATTGGAATGCTCGCTCTGGGTCTATCGATTGGAGTATTATGTAAAAGTCTAAAAATAAGCCGAGCCTTTTCTGTCCTTAAACCAGCACTTTTTACGTTTTTTAATATTTCATGTTGCTGGTAAAATGAATAATCAAACATCATAAAAGGGCTGGTTTAGGGAAATTGAAGGCTCAGATAATTCTAGAAAATTGGACTATTAAATCCACATATTGGAATCTTCGGATTAAATCATTCTTAAAAAAGTCTATAGATAGGTGAATTCGACTAAGGTTGAACCAACCGATCAAGATCGAACAGTGGGCTATTCGATCTAGATCTAAATGATATAGGCCATGCAATTCGCTCTGTCTATTTAGGACTACCAATAGGACCGTTTAATCTATGTTTAAAAATGGTTTAAACATATTTCATTCAGTTGATTTACATAATATAAAATCATTAACATATAATAAACTTTAGGACTGGGAAACAAAATAGTTATATGTAAGCTATATAAATCCCTCTCCTATTAATGTTTAAAATAGAACAAAACAGGTTTGATGTAAGAGTTGAACGGTTTGATCTAGGTCTTTAAAAATAAAACAATTCGATCTAGATTTTACAATATGTTGGTTCGAAATAAATGTATAAAGTATATCCTTCGACCTATGTCTACAAAATGGATTAAATGATCTAGGTCTAAAATTTGGACCATTCTACACAGGTCTGCAATTTGTTATTATTCTGCATAGGTGTACAAATGGTACTATTCTTTAAAGATCTACTCGGTTTTTAAAATCTACTAAATCTAGGTCTACTTATTGCATTACTTGATCATGTTCTACAAATGTATAATGTTTAGCCTACATTTTTTCAGCAGTGCCAAAGTTAATTACTTGTATTAGAGTTAAAACCCCATGAAATTCACAAGAAGCATGTTTTTAATTTACCGTGATCTACTTTGAAACTGAAGCCCACTAACTGCTTGAAAGTCTATTCGTCTAAATATATATATTTATGAAGCGACTGGAAAGATTTGTATTTACTACCTAGAAGATAATTACTTTAATAACTGTTATGCTCGCTTCATTCAAAACATTTGAAGCTGTTTCAACTATTATATGTGTTTGAAGTCTAAACATATTTCATTGCCAAATATTTTCAAATATATTCACTGTAATTGCACCTACACAGCAGCAACATATTTTGAGTTTAACAATATGTAAGCACATCAGTTGGACCCACAATATTTCTAACAATTGTAGGAGCCACCCACCCGCCCCTTCCCCAAAATTTTGTTACCTAAGTTTTAGGCTATTTCACATTAGTACATAAAATACAGTCCTTCCCCCTTTTTACAATTATACTGTTGTTCCTAGTTGTCATGGCGTTTTCTTTTACATATATATGATACACAAAATATTGTCGGTTACACTTGTTCTACTTTTTTTGAAATTTGCGACAAATTGTGAAACATTAATGGAAAATACCACCTTTCCTCAAATTACGTTCAAGCAGTAAAAACCGCTACAGAGTCTGCAATTAGCGCTCTTTTCGCATCAGTCTACCACACAAACAATTTTAATTGAATGGAATGCATGCAAGGTCGAAGTGAAATGATTTTAGTCAGAAGGAAATAACAGTAATTATTAATAAGACGGCATATTGATCTTGATTGCTCCAGAGAGCAACCGAGCTTATTATCTCGATTCTTTACTCTAATTCCTGACATTCTAATTATCTTCTTCAGAAGAGGAAGAGACACCGACTTTAATGAAAGCTATATCATCAAGATTTGAGAAGTACTTTCATTTCGGACGCCTCGTAAGACCTACAAACGCGGAGGTGGATCTACTAGGACTAGGAACGACTTACATTTCCCCTCCTGCCTTGTTTGTGATAGTTATTCAAGACAACAACCTGGAAAATATAAACGCCGTTAAATTCGACGAAGCTAAAAACGGGAATATGAACTACACGAATATTATGGGATTTCTTTTCGCGATAAATACAGAATTTCGACATCAGCTTCCAGGAGACAACCTGTCTGGCCAAAAGAAAGAGGCGGAAATGGAAGACATCATAAAGATAGAAGAGACTAGATTTGAATTTCTTTTTTCTGGAAGGAATGATTCTGAACGACGGAAATCAGCTCAAAAGAATG
>JAULCC010296803.1:0-10091 GCA_032358795.1 Nuttallia obscurata | reverse complement strand
ATGTTGACCACATTCGTTGACTGCAATGTTCAGCCAAGATTATGTTGACCACATTCGTTGACTGCAATGTTCAGCCATGATTATGTTGACCACATTCGTAGACTACACTACATGGCGATGAATGTGTTGACCACATTCGTAGAAAACAATATTCAGCCATGATTATGTTGACAACTATCGGAAATCAATTAACAAATTCTACTGACGTCAGTTGTTCACCTTCGTGTGTCTCTTAATGAACATTGTGAGAGAAATTTAATGTTTTCAAATGTTGACTTTCTGATATTCGTGAGAATGGTTTCTGATTTACCAACAGTTTCCTCATGGCTCTTATTGATCTTTCTGAACCCAGAAACACAAAACTGACCTTGATAATGATCAGATACAGACTGGAGCGTAAATTTATACCCACATTGACCTGATTGACAATGATATCAACCGTCACTACACAATGACCTTCGGTCAAAACAGGTGATTTCTTGAACCATTAGTACGACCCCCCTCCCTTCAAAGAAGTGTGATGTATCGCTTTGCACATGTCGGTCGGTCAGTCCGTTCGTTGGTTAATCAAAGCTTATCTGATTGATTACTGAAAAATGATGGGACCAACGTAATCCTAAGCATGCTGAAAAACTTTCGTCTGCTTAAATTGTCGCCTGCCTAGATTTAAAATCCATCGGATTCGCTAATAATTTGAGAAAACTTGGTCGAGAGTCAAACAGCTTGGATCCGGAATGAAAGTAGAAATTCCCTTATGATATTTAGGTCATGAGGTTAAAGATCAAGATCACAGTGACCTTGACTGCAAATAGCTTAATTTACAATGGACATAATGTAATATGACATAAAATAAAAATAAATCAATAATAACTAAGAAAAATGCATTTATAAAGTCGCTTTCGGTTATTCCAAGACGCTTTCGGTAGCTTTCTGTTATTACGGCGCTTTCGGTAAATTGTGTGACCGGATCTAATGCTTTTTTGATCATCAGGTCAAAGACCAATGTCACTGTGACTTTTAACATTATTAAAACATGCCTGGAACTACAGTCCTCAAACTCGACAGGGAGGTTGAGCATGACAAGAAGATGATCCCAGTTGATTCAAGGTCAGAAGGTTAAAGGTCAAGGTCGCTGACCTTGATATCAAAAACCTCTCGCTTTATTCTTCTGAATCCTAATCTTCAACAGGTTCCTGATAAAGTGGAGCTCAATGGGGCATAGCACCTATGCGGGCTTTTTTTAAGCAAACATCTCATTATTTCAATCCTAATTTGTTGGTTGGTTTATTTACGTCACATTATGCCATCTAGGGCTAACTGACGTCATGAAGAGTGGGAGGCGGAAATAGAGAACTCATCTGATTTTTTTGTTCTTTAACGTGCTCGGTGTATAGCACTTGTCCACGTGGGACTGCGTCCGATTGGTTCCTTTATCCTGACATCCACGAATCAGTGGTAGTGCCAACCCAAATTATGAGCGTACCAATATCAAAGTCTTTGATTTGACTCGGCCGAAGATCGAACCAACAACGTCCTGCGCCGAAAACTGGTCGGGTAACAAATTTCACCAAAAAATCGATATAATCTATTTTTAACACCGTATCAATATTTCTCATTTAAATTTTAAAACATTTGATTCAAAATATAGAGGTCCCTGACGTTAATGTAAAGAATTTCTGAAAAGAGGCGGGGATCCAAATCACAGGAATATCAAGCATGGTTAGAGCACGAGAAGTTAACCCTTAGTTTGCTGAAAAGTTGTCGTTTGCTTAAATTGCCGTCTGCCTCAAATTAAAAAAAACCCATCAAATTCGCCCAATATTTGCAGAAACAAATGGTCGAGTGTCAAACAATTTGGATTCAGATTAGACGCCGAATTACTCGGTGTCTAATCTGTATCCAAGTTGTTTGCAAATTCCATCACGGTCACGCTTAGCAGGCTAAGGGTTGCGTATTCATACTTAACGAGACACGTGAAAGATAACCACATGCTCTGTGATCAATGTGATTTGTTTGTCCGCATCTTGTCCTTATTTGTTTTCAGGTAACAGTATACCTTGTTATTAGAACTCGATTTAATGGAGAACGAACCCCGCCCCATTAGTCACTCAGCATTTCCCCAATTCTTATTGTGTACCTAAGTATGCTCCCAGTTGACCAAACAAGTTAATGATTCAATTAGGACGAACATATCGCCCAAGTTACATTTAACATTGATAAAGTTTCGATCCATTTAAACTTGCACTCATTGACCGTTAGATGACTGTGCCGACGAGATGGTAAATATTTTTCAACATACATCCGTAACTATCGAAACGCTATTTGAATTTAAACATGAGAACTGTTGGGAACACCCGAGTTATTTTGTAAAAAAAAGTTAATGTTCATAGTCCGAGCTTGCCGGAGACAGCCGAGTAGTTACGAATGCAAATCGACATTAAATCCGGCGTATTCTTAAAAGTTTCGTAAAAGCCCGGTGAAATCCGATTCTTTTTACTTTTGCAATGAGTATAAAAGCATTTCCCGCTATGAAACCTCTTATGGTACCATTATTTCTGTGTGGTCTTTACAAAAACAATGCGTCTTTACCTTTTAACGTTTATCAATATATATTAGATCTATATTTCTTAAATAAATTGCAGTTTATTTATACCTTGATATTTACATTTTAATCGCAACTACATTAATGAATTACTGTTGGAAACTGTAATTTATTTTGCAATTAAAATCATTTCAACATGAGAACAAACGGGCGTCACAGGCTAAACTGTGTAAATGTGTATTAGATTTTGAAACACTACGTTACGATTGGCCGGTGTTGACGTGCGTGACGTCATTCCTGCATAATGATATTCTATATTCTTACATAACCTATGTTTTACATTTTTCAAATATTTACAAAGTACATGTTATAATTTATCACACAACCATGCAGATTTTTTGCCGTGCCGTAAATATCATATAGCACGGAAGTGCATATAATTTGCAAATTTATATGACGTCACTGCATGACGTTATGATATGACGTCATGAATATTGTTTAAAAAGTTTTTTTTCTAAAAAATTGGTTTACCGTCAAATTTAAACTTTTTAATTTACCTGAAAGGTTTGCTGTTGTTGATATAATGTGAAGATTATCTCGTCTCTCTATTTACACAAAGATGTGTATTTTGTGTTTCCTACCGTTATTGAACCATTGCTGCTTTTTTTGCAGGTAGATCTATATCCGCTTATATCTATATAAAGGAACTAAATCTTATAACTTTCTAAATAGCTTACACATTGTTCATCTTCATGGGAGTGTGAAAAACCGTTTGAGATGTTCAATGTTTGAAATTGTGTGACGATAAAACCTCACAATCAAGCTGGCGCATACTGATAAAACTCAGGAAAAAATCCGACTTGCATTGCCTGCATATTGTTACTTGATAACTTGGTCAATGATGAAATACATATCAACTGCTTTGTATAAAAAGGACAAAGGTTTGACGATAGACACGGTAATTTCGCGTCATAATCGCGAAATAAAGGTCAATATGTTGATGTATGGAACTTCGGTGTGATATATCATATAGGATACATTTATATAGGCCTATAATAAGTATAATACTTTTAAGGCCTAAAGGTTTCGTTGTGAATTAATATATTTCATATAATTGTGCTGCTTTAATTCATAAAAGTTATATAAACTAAATTACCTAGTACATCGCGAAATCAGCATCTGCATCAACATCCGCCCTGGGTCCTGTTTTGCCGAGGTTCTCGTTCATTTCATACGCCGTTGGATAAGACTTCGAATCACGTGACCTTCGAGTTTCTGCAATAATGCTTTTAGAAAAGTTCCTCTCATTCATAAACTGTCTGTCATTTCTCCTGAAGTCACGTGGTGGATAGAACTGGTACTCGCGTTCAGTATCAAGAGGTGGTCGTTGTCTCGTTGGTATTTCGGAATGATACCCCGTGTAGCTCTCCGTCGAGACATCACTTCGCGGTGGAAGCCTATAGTTGGCATATTCCTGTTCCTTTTTGTGTTTCCTGTGTTTACTCTTCTTTACCTTCTTGTGCTTCTTTTTACCTTTTTTGTGTGGAGATTTTGACCTTCCTCTCGGTGGCAACGACCTTGACCTTCCGTGAGGATTATACATCATAAACGGCTCATACCCGCCATGACGTGGTGGGTATACGTAATAGTCGTATACCAAGTGGGGTGGTACTTCTTCAGCCATTGGATGACGAGGAGGGGACCTCTGCCTGTATTGGTATTCGTAGTCGTCTCGCCGGCTCATGCGGTGACCTCCTGTCTTCTTGCCGTAATCTGTCGGCGGGGTTTTCGGTCGCCTTCCGATTGTGCCATCAGACGAAGTATCAGCATCGCCATTCGGTATTAATTTTGGTATGGTTTCTTCGATCACATCCGAAGTTTGATGTGTTGGACTCTTCGATCGTGACCCATGCGACGAGTTTGACCTTGACCTACTTCCTGAAAGTGAGGGTTGTCGCGGACGGCGAACATATATAGGCGGAGCAAACATAGGTGGAGGACCGCCTGGTGGCATCGGTCCCCCGGGGGGCATCATATATGGCATTGTGCGGAGTCTTGGAGGCGGCGGGGAGAAGAACCTTGGTCGTGCATACATCGGGGGCGGTGGGGGCCCGTAGAAAACATGTCGCGGTTGTGGAGGTGGAGCATAGTATGGATAGCGAGGCTGGCGCATCATTCCAGGTGGCGGTGGCTGCTGATGGCCAACATTGATGACAGTATGATGGCCGCCGTGTCCGTTAACCATTCTTGGTGTCTGCGTAGGGATTTCGTCGGCAGGTGCCGTTTTAAGTTTTTCGATGTTGTACTTTTTCACTTCAGCATGATTACTACTATAGAAGTACCCTTGCTGTGAAACAGGCTCGAAAAATTCCGGTCCTGCAGGTATGGTTCTTATTTTCTCTCCTGGTATGAGTCTAATAGCCGCTTCGGACGGCTGGCCGTTAGGCACACCATTTGCCATAGACCGTGTCATTGTAGACGTCTGATTAAAGTCAGAGGTTTGAAAGGAACCGGTTGAGATGCCGCTTTCAGGCCTTGCAGTAACCGTAGGCTTCTTGGCACGTATTGTACCATTCTCTTTGTAATATTGCCCTGCAATAGATGCTTGTTTTACCAACTCCATTGCGTCCCTTGGGGACGAGCAGATAAAACCGTGACATTCCAGCACCTTTCTACCCTGGGTTCGCCGTGTTACCATCGCGAAGATGGCCGGTCTTTGGCTGTTTTCCCCTCCGGCCAGTGGGTCGTTGAGAGATATGAACTTGGGAATGTTTTCCGAGGTAGAGGCATTCACCGTATTCACGCACCTTACAGCGGCACACATAGTCAACGAGGAAATGGGAAACCTTATGACCATCTCACTGTCGCTCATGTACTGCATTTGAATAAAACTTTTGTTTATCGATAATGACGTATCAATACCTTCTATACTGGCCTCATTGTCAACGGGGTACCTCTCCAAAAGGGGCCTCTGGATCGAGTCCAGCCCCACCGTTGTTTCAAGAGGGACAGCGCTCCCTATATAAAGCACTTGGCACTTAATCATCGGAGACGAATCTTGTAGTAACACCATTGTGTCCTGTTATGTTAAAATCACAAGCCGATCAAGGAAGTAAAGGCTTACCAATCCGATTTCCACTGATTTAGTTGAACTTTACAGTTAAACTTCAATCCATGCACCGTATGTCACATAATTATCCGAGTATACATTCACAATGTGATCAGCGAGCTGACACGAACAATTATCAAGCTAGCTGGTCTATTAAAAATCCACTTTTTTTCTCCTCTCAGACACTAACACGAAACTTCTCAGATAAAATAGTCCGATCTCGGTCTGCGTAAAGTGTATATAATATCTAGCTATTTTACCGTGATACTTAAATTTCATTGAACACACACCGCTGAACATTCACGGAGACTCGCCAACCGTCACATCTCGAAACCTGTGAGATTAACGTTACTTCCTAGTAGTACCCGATTATCTGTTACGGTCCAGAAAACTTTCAGACCTCCATCACTTCATTAATTTCACATTTATCCAACTTAATCGTACCCGACAGCCGCATATATTTACCAATCAAAGCTGTTCATAATAATGTACCGAGCAGTCCACAGATTTGTAAATATAGACGTCCAGCCAAGCGAGTACACACCTTTACAAAACCGGTTTTGGTATTGTGTTTCTAAAATTACTACAATTCTTTTACAGACGACAATCGAGGCCGCCTGAGGGGCTTTTGTGCGTGTTTGTCAGATTTCTTTCGTAACATAATTCCGATGAAAATAAGTTTGTTTATATCTATTGTGTTATTCCTGATACGCGAGTCTCTTGTTTACATTCTGGTGTCTCACTTATTAATGACGATTACCTTGTAATCAATAAAAGACGTGTGTCTGACAGTATTATTTTGCGCACCTGATCGATCTGTTTTTCTAAGGTTTTTACCTAGGCAATGCCTCATCAATCATGTATCATCCGGTCCGTTGACGGGCTCTGAAACAATCCGCTACAGTAAAACAGGGGGACCAGTCTGAATGCAGACGTTAACTAGACTGTGTCATTCCTAACGTATGTATAGGTTACAATGCAGAAACGTGAAACATTTATAACTGGTAAAAATTAATAAATTTAACTTTAGTGTATCGATGTTTGGACGGCATTAAGACAATGTTGTATTGAATGTTTTTTGCTGTATATGCATTTTTTGTTTGAGACATTTTTGAGAAAGTGTCATTCGTTAATGTATAAGTTAGATAGTTTGGCTTTTATTTTTGACATTGTGCCATATCACTTAATGTCAAACTGGCAGGTCGATAAAAGTATATATGAAAACTCATTGCATTTGGAGTGAGATATTGTGTTATATTAAATGTTTTGTAACTATGATCATAAAAATCAATATTTCAATAGCTTGCAATTTTGTTCGTTCTTTTGAATAAATTCAATTTGAATTTGATCCAGAACACGGTTTTAAAAAGTAGCATTTGAATATGTATCTGCGTCTTTATTGGATCAATGTCCACCTTGACAGTTTGTTTCTTTCAAGAAATCGCGTATTTGCGAACATGACATTTATAGTCTGTATGCGCATTAAATTAGCCACATGTTAATAGATGTGTAATTATCTGCCGCAGGTACGCGATTTGAAAGATTGTAGGAAAAGAAATAGGCGGCCTGTTTTAGAATGAAATGTCACCGCTGGTCAATTTACCAGATTACCATCAATAAACAACGTGTACTTCTGCTTGACAACGAAATTAACCGTACCATTGCCCCTAGGAATATTGGCGGTTTAATGTCTTTAATAATTTGTAAAAATGTAGACATTTCTCAGTAAAACATAAAAAATATAAAATTTAATTGACAGTATCGTTTAAAAAGCATCCACTTTCTTCACAAGTTTTTTTTAAGTAATACTTAAAACATGAATAGCTGTGTGTTTCTTTGCATGGGTGAATTAGTGAAGTATGAGTAAACATATGCATTCTGCGTTATCTTTGTTTTCTCCACCTAAGAAAGAGTTTATTAAAATATTTTACTATCAGCAACCAAGTATGTTTAAATTCACAAATATTAACAGTTGTCCAAGTGGACGAGATTTGTTTAAAACAGATATTGCTGAATTTACCTTCTTTAAAAATTAAAATGCCTGTCACTAAGCATCGTCATGTATAATTTACTATTCTTTTTTTTTTAATACGGGAATGGGGGGTGGGGGATGCCCAGTGATACGATTTACAGACTGACAGAAAACAAATGAACACATAAGAATCTCTCCCTACTCAAAACATCCACAGTAAATTATGAAGAGCATCAGTAAACATGAAACTTAACGCTGACAGCGTTACTTAACACGTGCAAATAATTATAATTACGCATCCCAGTTAATTATTAAAGTATGAGACATCATATAAATGTAGAAATAAATCATCCTTTCAGATAGGTGTTAAATTTCGTCGTGATACTGTGAAGGTTTACGTATATTTTAATACACCTGTCTAACTGACAACGACGGCTCTTTCTAAACACATTATGGTGCATTCGGAACACCTCGGTCAGTTTACGAACATGACGGAGCTTGACGGAAACTATCGAGTAATTAGTGAGCGAGTAAAGTTGGGTTTTACGACACTGTATTACAGATACTAGATGGTAGAAACAATATGATCCGTTTTTAAATATATAACAAACAAATGTCCTTAAATGGTTTAACATGCCTTCCGCACCCATACTTTCATTTCTTCCATTAAATTATTTCATATTAGTTCTAGTTTTCTTGATATCATTAATCAAAATTTTTATATCCTAAGTCATCCTATTATATGTATATATTTTTACGTTTGTTGCAAAAATTATTTATAATAGTGTGTTTCTCGTAAAAAAAATCTGTTTTTACAATCTCGTAAAGTTTACTTTCACGGTTAAGAGTTAAGAATTAAAGAAACGTAGCTTCATTACAATCCTTTCTTTTTGCACTCGTGTGGGGTTGTTTTTGTGAAATTTTGAAACAATAAACATGTCAAAATTACACAATATGAATCAACACCTATATTACATGGGAATAAAAATAATGAGATATTGATTCAAAATTTGTTTTTTAACCACTGGAGAAACAGAATTGTAGAACTCTCCTACCAGTAGGAAATACAGAGAGACAATTCTACCTACCCTACGATTAAAGTCATCGCCTTCAAATATCAAGTGAAATCTATATAACCGATGGGTTGATTGGATAAACATACATTTCCGAAATGAAGCGGGCAAAGGGAGATAACTCGCGTTTACTTGGTTTCCGTTTTCAGTCATGTACAAAATACACAAAAGATTTTCAATTAACTTAAATTAAAACATGTACTTTTATATGTACATGTGCAATAACTGTATTGTAAAATTATGTGTATACTATATATTATATTAAAATTGCTTTTCTTTATTGAAGCCTACCGAATGTGAAACGAAATTTTGTCTATTATCAAATTAAATACAGTTCAAGAGTTTTAAAAAAAAACACATGTATGCGTAAATGATGAATAAGTACACTAAACTGATATTCCCTTAAAATAACGTGTTGAAAGTTTAATCTTAAATGATATAATCTAAAATAAACACATATATTAAAATATAATGTTGTAACGGCGCGGGCTAATTGGCCAAAAGAATATGAAGATAAATTAAAACAGACATTCGTGCCAAAATACAATGTGCCTATCTTGAACAAGAAATTTAGGTTTAAAATGATCAAACTGCCATTTAACGTACAATTTGAAATACAAAACGAAAATATAAGATTATATATAGATGTATAAATATATATATTTACGAAACTGTTCTAGTCCATTTGGATTTTTTTACAAGATAAAAACCGCCCTAGTGTGTCCTCATCATTGCATGTTACAAGTGACACGTTTTTTTATTGCTATTAATAAGTCGTTTAGTATATTTTAATCAAATTATATCTGCCTGAAACGAGATTCAAAAGGAATTCAGTATGAATACTGGGATGAAAATGTACAAAAAACACTACTTTCTAATTAGATACTCCGTTAATATTTGCATTATAAACAAAGCTTTTATACCTGTGAACTCATATACTCCCCTTCACTGCCTTACCCCGAGCTTTAAATCATATGCAAACAGCTCGACGTCTATTCCGGATTCAAGCTGTTTGACACTCAGCCAGTTGTTTTGCCAAGAATTTAGAGAATCTATAAAGTTAAAAAATGAAGCAAACGAAATATTGCGCATGCGCGGTATTGCTTCCGGTAGTGAAGCGTAATACTAAAGACCACACACGCACAATAACAATAAGAACAGCATATCTAAGGTTATCATTGAATTCATATAGTCTGTTAGTTTATGCGGTCGTATCATGCAGTCTCTCATATGAGGAATATATCCAGTCAGCTTATGGAAGAGTAGTACATTTGTAGCTCTGCCCATACCTCCAAACGAAAAGCTGGATTGATTTGTCCCTAACACATACCCGTATCCTCATAGGCGTCTTCTACAGACCACCCAATTCTGATTCCGAATATTATAGTAAAATTG
>JAULCC010296692.1:0-12087 GCA_032358795.1 Nuttallia obscurata | reverse complement strand
TGGAATCAAATTCTTTGAACAACTTTGAAAGAGGATCACCTAAGGAACATTTCTGTAAAATTTTATTAAAGTTGGCCAAGCCGTTTAGGAGGAGATGTCGTTTGAAGCAAATGTTGACGGGCGGACGGATGGACGACGGAGGAAGGCTGGTCACAATAGCTCATCATGAGCGTCTGGCTCAGGTGAGCTAAAAAACACAATTCGGGTTACATGTATATCATAGAATGTACTATTCTTTTCTTTATAGTATATTTACACTTTTAAAAGTTTTTGAAGCTTTTCACTCTTCTATTTCTACCATTTTTTCTTTTCTTAAGACAAATACTTACTGCTTAAATTGAAACAATACATTTTAATCAAACCCTTAAATTATTAATACAACAAAATCCAGAGAGTATCACCTTCATTTGAATTAGAACTTAATTTCTCCTACACAGAAAACATTCTCCATTGGTCATTCAGAATCTAAAAGATTTTAACCCTTGGAATGAAAACCAATTTTCGGCTTTCCGAAGGTAATTAAATCATCTTCTGTCAGTTGAATTCAATTATTTGAATATGACCTAAAATTATCATTTGAACTTATTTGTACTCCATTCAACTTGGTATGACAATATCAAAGTAATATCTTACAATTACTATCTTCATGTATAATCAGTTTAATGTAAAACTCTTATCTTGACATTTTATTTTCAAAGTATTTCTACTTGATAACAACAAATGTTTCTGCAGTAAACATGGTAACATATTTCCTACACGCTATGCTATTAGGTTTGGCCTAAATAGTGGACCACAACAAACAGTATCACCAAAATGTTACCAAAATTTAAGCCTGGCCTCAGTTTCCTCTAGCTAGCATCTCTCTTAAATACCACTGGCTTCTTTTGTTGATTAAATTTAAGTTCTTTATGTAACCAACAGCACAGGTATTTATCTTCATTCAGGAAATTTAAAAGAAAGCTACTGGTATGTTAATTTTTAATTTCCTTTTTTGTGTGATAAATACATTTTAGTGAATACATTAATTCTTCTAAAAAGAGGAAAATAAACAATTAGAAAAGCAGAGATTGTAGGACTCAGAATGCCAACAGCAAGTATAACAAGAGAGCCATGATGGCCCTGAAGCAGCTCACCTGAAGATGGTAGCCATCATAAACAACAGAATGATTAAAGTTTCCCAATACAAATATTTAAGTGCAAATATCTATTATGGTTTCAGAGATGAAAATTTAAGCAAACATTGACCTAATTAAGGGTCGCCATTTGAACAAATTTGGTGAAAGACTAATAGGACACTATATGGGCAAATTATCTAAGCTCTGCCATTTTAACTTTAGGTGTAGAAGATTATTAGAGTTTTCACTATATAAGTCTTATATAAAAAAAATAAGCACCACCTAGGGCCAGGCCATGCCTGACCCCAGTGTCATCATTTAAACAAACTCGATAAAGGACATGTATATGATGTTACAAATAGAGTATCTTAAAGCTCTAGCATGCAAGGTAACAGAGGAGAAGTTTTTTTTTTAAAGTTAATGTAAAATAAGATGCCCTTGGGATGTATGGAACCAAATGCTTTGAACAACAGGAAAGGGGCAACACAAGGAATGTAAAGTCTCATTAAAATTGGCCATGTGGTTTATGAGGATATGTTTTTTGAAGCAAATGTTGACTGACAGATGAGACAGACAACATGTGATGGACAAAGACGGAACAAAAGCCCTCCATGAGCCTAGTTCAAGTGAGCTAAAAATATACAGTTAGCTGCATAAAGATATAGAAATGCATCACAGTATTTTGTTTTTGCTCAAGTGCTTTTAATAATAAAGCAAACTTATAATGCAACAGTAGTCAGCAGAATCTGTCTCATTAATTATTCTTTTGATTTAGAATCAAAGTTCTCCTGAAAACAAATTGAGAAAAGAAATCTCAATTTTACAGTGAGACCAAGAACTTGAACTGAAATGCAAATGCTGGCAGCTAAATTCATTTTCTCATTAATATACATCTGAACTTCTGAATTCTCCTGAAAAATGAAAAAACAACATGACCGTAGTGCATTGAGAGATATGGAGTTCTACAACTCAAAACACCTATAGCTAGCAAATTTAAACAGTTAGGTGCGTAAAGAAGACAGAGACTAATTAGTTGCTTTTACAACATGCTGGTCCACAGTACAGATCTGACAATACTATATGCATAAGCAAGGGGCTCCATGAACAATCTTGGCGCATCATCACCAGACTTACAATAAACTTTACACAGGATTTTCTTTATAATCATGTTTTGAGGAAATATATTTTTTTGGAAGAATTAAATTTCTTTAGAAATATGTTTTTCCATATAAATCTTTTAACAGCCAAAGATTGACTACAATTTATGGCATGATGGTTAAAAAAAAACAAAATAAAAGATAAAGAATAAAACAAACAAATTGGGCATTTCTTAGAAAATGTGTCTTTCTGCATCCAAAATATATATCTCGAACAGCCTGAATAAATGTTAAAAGCATTGTCACCATGGTAACAATTTTGTTAAAATCACACTCCAGACTGAGAGTGTTTTCTCCTACATATACTGCATCCATAATATTTTTTGAAGATGTACCTTTTTCATTTCCAAAATATAAATCTATGATTGGCTAAAATAAATCATACGATAAATTTTAAATAAATCACACCATAAATCTTAACCAATGAAATGCATGAAATATAACTGAGCATGATAAAGATTGCATCCTCAAGAATTTTTTATAACCAAAGACCCCATAGACATTTGTCAATCCTCAACCAGGCACATTTTCCCATAATCTGCCCCAAATGATGATGCCAAGGAAAGTGCCCATGAATGAGATGGTCAAATAATAATACATACAGTACAAAACAAAAGGTGGGTGGCAACAAAAGAAAGAAGCAATGATCTACAAAATATTATTCCGAACTCATTCTAAGTGTAGTCTTATTAAAAGTAAAATAATAGCTCTATATATGTTATTATTTTTTCATGACAAAAGTACTAAAGCTTCAAGCTATAGTATAACTATCATATCAAAGAGATCAAAGGAAGACAAGGTTTGTATACAATTCTCTATGGCTTTTTCTTTTTTGGTTCTATGATCTGAGTTTAAACTTGGGAATACTTTTATCAGTATAAAATGCATTAATAGTTATGATAACCCATACAGAGCATTAACTGCTCCCCATCATACACCAGCATTTAATGACAGAATATGATCAGTGCAAGGATAAAATGAACCATCTTAATTCCCTGTCAGCAGCATATACAGATTCAGAGTGCTGATTAAAGGCAGGAAATGACATGATGAATATGCAGTCTATACTGATGGGTCAGTACAGCATAGCTGTATGTCCTTCTTTGTCACATATAAGATACACCACTGTTGCACTATGTCCTTAAATTTGATAAACATGAATGCCTTGATTAAACAGAATATTCTGTTTAACAAAACCAGGATCAATTTGCTTAAGATTAAATACTACTAACATGCCTTTTAGCAATTATTCAAGAGCATAAGGAGAAGTAATTAACAAATTTAGTTTGTCTAGTGTTGATTCTTATGTATTTGCTAATGTTAGAGGCACATTCTGATGTAATCTGATTTGTCTGTGTCTAAAATGCTTGAAAACTATTAGCATTTTTTTGTTAAGCATCAAAGATCAAACATGATTTTGTACAAATCTACCAACAGATAATTTTGCCCATACAATAACTATCAACTACAGACAAACCTCTCCATAGCAACATCCTTTGTTTCTGGTATGGTTTTTAGAGATAGTTCCTTTTTTAAGTATATTTAAACTCATCGTTGTATATGCTTTATTGTTTGTCATTGGTGATTAAATAAGGAAAATCTTGTAATCATGAATTATTATCTAATGAGACAGTTTCATTGGTTTTGCAGTGAAAATCTTTTCACAAATCTAGCCAATAAAAGTTCCATTTATATCTAAAGTTTGTTTTACTTTTCAGACTGTGTGATAGTTCTCAAGCACAAAATCAAACTAAGATATGACGTCATAGTTTTTTTAAGAGTTTTCTCCCATACCAAATGAATATTTATGAAAAGAAGATTTTGTCAGTCAATTAATCCAGGGTTTGTATGAAGTATAACAAAAGACAGTACCGTAGTTGCCAACAATGATTTTAACAATACCATAAAGTCTTACATTAACTCTTTACAATAAGCATGTAAATACCATTGTTGCCAAGACGATATCGCAAAAAGAGGATTATTTTAGATTTCCAGTAACTATTAGGCTCTGATTGTTGTTCTATTGTGAATTCATCATGGAGACCCTTGCTATTATGGAAAATGACTAAACAAATCATCCTGAAAGCTTATTTGATTCTGCATGGAATTATACAAACCCTACACACTTCATTAAAACAGAAACAATTTCTTTTTTATAGCTACAGCTAATGAATAATAAATAATTCACTGCTAAATAATTCTGTCCAGTGTTTTCCATGGTAAACTTACTGGTTACAACTTTAAGAGAAGACATAAATTCAAAAAATAACGTACCAAAAAACAAACCAGATTTCTGAAACTTGTCTATGTACTTTTCAAGCAAAGGCAGTAAATACTTCAAACAAGCTTTTCAGAGGATCTTTATTTCATAAGATAGAATGACAACAAGAAAGTATCACATTATTTCTACTACATCATGGTACCTTCTTCGTAATATGAGAACTCATCTTCCCACTCAAATCCTGCATCGCTACCGTGAAATTTTGGGGAACCATAATGATGCGGAGAGCTGTGGGATCCTAAACCAGTTCACAGGAATCAAAGTCAATGTTATGTAGCAAAGAGCATGATATGAATGACTGTAATTTCAACCAATCTCTATGTGTAGTTGATATATGTGAACAAAAATTCAGTTTTTGCAAGAATGAGTATTAGAAATACAAAGTGAAAGACGAACATGTAAAGGTACTTTAATATTATTCAGAAAACATAGGGGCTGATTTGTGATATTTAAACTAAATTATAATTTCCATCATGCTTTTGCCAACAAAGTTATGCTTTAAAGCATACTTTTTCTTAAAATATCTTCTTGATATTTTTTTAAGCTGTATGAAACCATCTTATAACTTCCTCTAATATTTACAATTAAAAAAAAACGCAAAATGATGCAAAAAAAATATTTTAATGTCTAAACCTATTGAAACCAGTGAAAATGACAGAAGCAAAATGCTGTTTAAAATATTTTCAAACAAACAATCATAAGTTTTAATTCAACTCAATTTCACAAGCTGCAATATAGAATCCAGCACTCAATCATAAAAATGCAAAATTTCATTTACTGGTTTAAAAGCTCTAGCACTATTTAACCTTAATACTGCAATCTTTAATTTCCACCTACCAAGCTTTGATCTATGGCTTGGGCTACTTGTGTCAGATAAACCGTCAGGTACTGCAAAACAGTGTAGTAAAACTTAATATACAAACAACGTGACACAGGTAACGATAAAACCAAACCAATAAGTAGAACTTAAAGAAAAACTTACACAGTAGCGATACTCTTTAAATGGCTAATGTACAATCCTTGAAGAGAAAATGTTACCTTGAACTAAATTGAAATTCTGAACATTTGAAAATTATGATAAGGAAAGAAGTATGATTCCATAATAATATGCGTAATCAATGTATCCAGAGGTCAAAATTTTCAGATGACAAATGTTCATAAAGTAATAAGAAATGTATCAAATAAGTTTTTTAGAATATAAGCATTTAAATGTGTCAAAATGTATGTTCATCCTTGCACCAAGATATGAAAAATCCTTTGCAAATTTATGTGCCAATGTAAGAACTATTTAAACAGATGAACATGGCTTTTACAAATGTTGTGTTGCTTAAAATTATACACAGACATTCAATGCAACTTTTGTAGGTTACGAGTGTCTGTGTAGCTTAAAATATAAACATATTCAGTTTAACAAATGTTCCTTGCTTACTGTGTAGCAAAAAATATACACAGACAGTCAATGAAACAAATGTCTGCAATATTAAACTACTGTGCAGCTTCAAATGTATATGGAAGTTCAGTGCAACAATATTTTGTTACTGCTGTGTATGAAGCTTTAAATATACATACAAAAGTCAGTCTAACAATGTTTATACTGTCTGTGTAGCTTGAATTAAAAACAGACATCAAGTAAATTGAAACTGACCTTAACAGTCAGTTTAACAAATGTTTTTTCTTCAACTGTTGGTATAACTTAAAATATACACAGACATCAGGCAAACTCATACCCCCCTAGATTGCTTTTTACTTATCAATCAGATGAAAAAAAGTCCAGACTGAATGAATCTTTGCACAATTGATCATAAAAACACTGAAAAGTTAGACAATCTTGCTAATGAACAAAAACTCACTGCTGCAGAGCTACCTGAAAATCTGACAATTCTGAAGTATACCTTCTCAACTGAACCTAACCTAAGTAGGCAAATATCCAAACTAACTTAATGTACATTAGACTAATTTGAACATGTTAATTAGGCTAAGCCTTCTCCAAATTTTGCCATCAATGATCACATCCAACATATGCATTATTAACTCTTAAAACTGTTTTAAAAAATTGGAAAAAAAAAATTGATAAGCATACATATAAATTCTTAAGTAATTAATGTTTAACATATTTTCTCATAACAAGGATCTAGCGATGGATATTCAAGACGTTAACCCTTTTTGAGCAAAATTTAAAAATTAACCCTTTGAATGCTGGAAACAAAATGTAAGCTAAGATTTGCAGGTCAAACAACACAGCTTTATAATTTGGAGGTTGTATTAATTTGCATGATAAACTGTTGAAATTAATTAGTTGCCTAATTCAAAGCTGAAATTGATTTAATACCATGTACAAATTACAAGGAAAAACATCCCATATGTACTGACAACAGTTTGTAAAAATGAGTAAAACAAACATACACGAAAGAGTTAACACATGGACGTTTATCAATCATATTCTCTATAACAGAATGATATTAAGTCAATATTATAAATCAACCCTTATAATACATATAAGCTGAAATGAAAAAGCACTCAGCACTTATCATTAATATATGGCTTTCATGCGGTTAACTTCCATATTTATACAGACATTCCTGCTTACAAGCAGCAAGAAAAAAAAAGAAAATAAAACATTGCCATGCTTCTCTCATTTAGACCAGCAAAACTATTAAAAGTACTAAATCATTTCCTATCGATTAGCCCATGTGAAAATATTTTCCAAGGATAAACAATTTAGACCCTAACCAAATGGCCGTTATAGGTAAAGGAGCCTTTAGCGAGTAGACTACAAATTGTGCAACTACTGTGCTCTTTTTTAATCCAGCATCCTAGGTTTTGAATAAAAAACCTCAACTTTGTATTCAATGAATAATATTCAAACTTTCCCTTAATCTTATCTGTGTTATCAAAAGTCATAACTTTGTGCTTCTCATATATATTTTTCAAACACCACTACAGCTCATAGTATTACAGGTTTATGGATAAAATCTATGCTTATATTATACATTTGGCTCATAATAAAGAAAATAACCTATTACTACTACCTTACTTAACCTGACAGAATGACTTGCTAGCTGCTAGCTACTGGCTAGCTAAAAAAAAGCCTGCCTGGTATATACAAAGTTGTTAAAGATCCAGCTCAGACTCAAAATGAACACTGAGCTATCTTAAGGTTGCCTGCCTGGCTATTTTTAAACACACCTGCTAGACTGATACTAAAATTTGTATAACTATATAAACTCCAATGATTTTGAATGATCTAACAGATAAAGACATTAAGGAGCTACTGTAGTTTCTCTTGATGACATTCGATGTTCATTTACATCCCAGAGATAACTTTATATTTTGTTTATACTCTTAAATTTCAGGATTATTTGATAATAGATAAATAATTAAAACAGAACTAACATACACACAGACAACTAGGAACAGTATTATATATGCAACTCACTTGTTGAAAGAACAGTTTCTTGAGAAAATAAATACTCATTACTCAATGATGACAACAGAAAGGGTCTCCATGACATCAGCAACATAACAAACTGTTGCTACTCTTACACAAGTTTTCCAAATGAACTGGGTTCAATAAATCAAGAGCCTTTTTTCATTCATATTTTCTGCCATTTTTTACACCTGGATTTAACTGATAAAGCTAGCTGAATAAATGAAATGGAGTAGCAAAGTCACAGGTTAGATATGTGAGGTGTATACAATCTATATGTATCATGCACTGCTAACACCTTTGTTTTAATACAATAAGCAGAGTTTATATAATGTCATTGATCAATCTTAGACATTATGTATTGTCATTGTTTGATGCAACCCAATTGTTTAATATACTACTTAGATAAATTGATAAGTACATCATCATTGTTCACACAAAAATGTATGTCACCATTATTTGTCCACTGATTCACTTGCATAATTTGTTGTCATATATTATACAGATGCTGCTGTGGTTTGATTAACATTGACAAATTATATTTTCACAAAAATAGAAACATATTTTGTCATTTCCACAAGCTAACATTACAATAATTCAGTGAATATTTGGTGTTTATCTCCTTTCACTTTGAAGCAAAAGTTATTTTTGTAAAAAAACAAATATTTTTCTACCTCTAAAAGCACTCAACAAAGTAGGGTAATGCTTTGCACTATCACTGATACAAACTTTACCCCAACTGCTTGATACAGTAAAACATTTGTAGAGTGTTGCCTCAACTTTAGACTTGTCTGAACACTGTCTGAACACTACTCAACTCACCGTAATAGTCCCATGGTCCCTTCACTTTGCGAGAGCATTAAAGTAAGGTACAAAACCATAAAATACGTCCAAAAATATATCAAAACAGCAACCTGTCCTAACTTAACAGAATGATATACGGCCACACAAACAAAAATCATACACACAATAAACAAAATCCTAAATTATATCAAACACAATTTACTCCTTTGAGATATTTAGTATAGCGTAGCTGAGACAAGACTGACAAAAGCAGCATATCATAGTCCATGCAACACTTTTACAGTCTTTCAATTGTATTTCAAGAGAAAAATGGTTGACTCAGTACAAGGCTGCTGTATTTTCTTATTTGTTACATGCAAGATAAGTTGGTATTGCATGGAGCTCTAGAAATGTGTGTTACATGTCAACAGCAACAACATGCATACATCTTTAGAGTCAGGCAAAGTTGTCCTGTGCCTTGGATGAAATCTTATCCATATCCTCCACCTACATGTTGGTCTTCCACAGAAGGTTTCTATATATACAGACCAATTCCGTCAAAATTAACTGAGTCTATGTATAAATTAAGCAGATCTTTATTCTGAAATCAATATCTAATTGTCTCCATTGTTTCTGCATATTTTGTAAAACTTGAAAAAGTTCATGCGTCTAAACACAATAATGCATCAAATGAACTTTTTAAAAATAGCTATGATTTCCATGGTGTTTATTTAGATTTGGTGTGAAACTGAAGTTTTTACATAATTTTCCTTGTTAAATGAGCTCATACTAATTTGTGTAACAGTCACTTCATTTAATTATCTTAGGTTGAAGCATTAGCATAATTTAATTGGTGTTTGTTTACCATGGATTGAGACTTCATAGCCAGGGCACAGACATCTGCAAAGCAAGAAAACAAACAAGACAGGCAAGATGCCTCCAGGTGAGATGGAGAAAGTACAACATACAAAATATATGGCCCGTCAAACTAAAACCACAGCCTCTAAATTACCATCAAAGCTATTAAACTATTGTTTAATAAATACTCTGACAGTAACAATAGATGCAAAGTGGTGTTTTCCAGCCAGGTTAAAAGTGAAAACAGATACCAAACAAAAAAAAGGACTATAAAAGTAGCATAACCCTGTGCTTTCATTCAGGAGGATTTTCAGGGATAATTTTTGCGATAATTTCAGATATTTTTTCTTATATTGAATAAAAAGAATTGTTTAAATTCAGAATTCCAAATGCCTTAATTCTTACTTCTTACATATAGATGTTTTGAATTAATTTGATTAAATAAAGCCAGAGTTTGGGTTAAAAGAATCTGCATCAGTTATTTCTTACTGCTCTTTTAAATTTAACAGCAAGCTTTCTTGACTCTATGCTAATATCATGTGTTTGTCTTGAGATACAAATGCCACACAATCTGTGGGGCTGATTTCCAGGATAGGATAGAAATGGAGCCTTATTCAACAGTGATAAACTCAGACTGTGTAGGCTTTAATTTGCTTAAGTATAAGTATTATAATTTCAAATTTCCCGTTGTCACTTTCAGCGAATTTCGAAACATTGTAAAGCTACAAAAACTATATCCTCTTAAAGTAGTTGTTTCTTTTTACCTCTTAAATGTAGGTACATCTGCTTGATCACAGGTCTAAAGACTTACTTTCCAACGTAACAACATGTTTAGATTGACAGACATACACATGCTTCTTGTGAAGTAAACTGATAACTATAAAACCTAATATACACATAATACTAGACTAAGTTCTCTGACACAATCACCAAAGCCATATTCTTATGTTATATTACAAGTAAACCTACAGTAGCAGTCCATCTGGACCGTTACCTAGAGTTACCTTAATTGTCTCAAATTAAACACACATTTCAATACTGTTTTAAGCTGTTTACTAAAAGTAAAACATGGGCTCTGACTATCTCACTCACATGGAATTTGTATGTACATATCTATCTGAAATAACTGAATTCAATCAAGATAACTTTCATGAAAAGTACAAATATGCACACACTAATTGTACATGTTGTATCCAAAAGCAATTTAGGTCACGTTAATCACTAAATTACATACTGCTTAACTATGAAATGATATCAAATTAACTCTTTTTTTGCTGTATGGCTAAAACTTGAAATGTTATTGCATCAAAAAAAGTTTTCTTCAAAAATGGATTAGGCTTTAATGATGAATCTATTTCATGTTCAACTCCTGCAAGAAGTACTGGTAAAATAGTAAATAAAAATAAGACACTTGGCCTGAACACTTTTCATAAATTGTGTTTAAACTTTAAATTCAACATTTATTTCAACAAACAGATAAAACTTAAGGTTATGATCTATTTAATACTTTTTAAATGCAAACAAAACTTGCAATAAACATATATTCAACACTTTTTTAATACAGAAACTTAACTTGAAATGGTGACGTTTTCAACACATACTTAATTTGACAAAACTTGAAACTATGATACATTCATTTCCATTTTAATATCCATCTTTATAACATAATGTTTCAAACTACCCTTTTTGTGGTGTCATATATTAAAAAAACTTGCGAAGAAATTGTGTACAGTTTTATAAAATATGTTTTCCTGGAGCCTGTGTGTGCTTTTTCAATCATGTACAAGGTATATATATCCAATCAGATGATTATTTTCTTACTTTTAACTTGTCTTTCCTTTTTTAAAAAACAGAATTTGACAAAAAAATAAATAAATGCTATAAGAGACTTAAATTGCGTATCTTAGCAACAAGTATGCAAGCATAGTTATCCAGAGCCTTCCAAATACTTAAAACAGCAAAATGGAAATCTAAATCATAAGTAAGCATACATTGGGTACAAACCATCACTACTGCTTCAGTACATATATATGTTTATGTACATACAGCTTTAATATCATAGCCAACCCTTGCCTATATCATACAATATGCAGTAGCATACCATACTATTACATAACTGACTATACATGACTGTAAGTTTTGTTAGAAAATTACTTACTTTGTCTCACACCTGAGCCACAATGGAGAAAGGAGAACAGAAAGTTGTAATCAAATATAACCACTGTATAAATATATACACACACACACACACACACACATATATATGTATTTACATTAACATAAGCTTGCTTAAGTCTACTACTGCTTATAAACATCAGCATGGCACTGTACAAACCTTAGGTAATATATATAACACTGATAAGCAAGCTAACTATGCAACTAAGCTGTATTTGTTTCAAGTTAGTGCACAGGTATTACGAAAGAAAGCAAATATGTCAACATAGCTATGGCCTACTGAAACATTTT
>JAULCC010296581.1:0-12087 GCA_032358795.1 Nuttallia obscurata | reverse complement strand
AACATAAAACTTAACCTTGAGCTGCAACGCCGACGCCGACGACGATCAGGTCACGACAATAGCTCATCTTTTTTTTTTCAAAAATCAGATGAGCTAAAAATTATAGTAACAACTTTCCCTCCTTGGTGCTCAGGCCCCATGTGGGCCTGGGGCATGCAAAGGAAGCACAAGAATTTGGACCACTTCATAACCTTGGCATGATTGTAAGAGGCGACTAACAGGGTTTGAACTTCAATCTGGAGTTTCTACATCTCCTATTCTCCAGCAGGTATCAAGTTGTTGGATCAATACCCCATATTTTATCTCGGTATAAATGAGATGTGGATCCAACATGTTTTTTCCTGAATGGCGCCATATAACCTATACATTGTTGCATTGCCGTAAAACCAAACTCAATCAATCAATCAATCAATGATTAGGGTTAGCATTAGGACTAGTTTGTCAGTGTAAGGATTAAGTTATCACTCTAGGTTAAGTCCCCTGTATACCACTGCTGAACTGAATATTTAACACACAGAAGAGCTATACATAAGAAGGCTCTGTATCAACTTCCCTATCTTTGAGTAAATCATTAGCCCTAGAAAACATAAAGTGACCTAAACAATCATATAGGTAAAAGTAACTTACGTGTAAGGTAATAGATAGAATACCAACAGATGTATAGCTTTTTTTGTATTTTATTCTGGCATTGACAAAAACAATGATGCAAAAAAGAATTGGTCACTTATAAACAATGCAATATTAAGCTTTTTTAAGTAGGAAATCTACAAGTATATGATTACATCAGCGTATACAACTGTAATTTTGTATACCAGTACACTGCAGGTATTTATTGACAATATATCTGTTTAAATGAACAATATACCAGGTACATATATATTGGGTTGTTGAATTACAATATTGAATACACACCAAATTCTACAATTATTGTATCATTATTATCATTATCAAAAGCTGCAAAATATACCTAAAGAATTCCACTAAACTATATCCACTTTAATATCCCAGTTTTCAGTTAGTTTTCTCAATAAACAATCTGTGAAAAATTGGACTGCACAAAATATGCAAAAATCTTTTGTCAATCTTGGGCACTGAAACAGTATAGAATCAGCTAATGCTATTACAGTTAAAAAAGCATGATTCTAGCATGATGAATTTAAAGTGGATACATTGAAGCAATGAGTTATTTAAATTGTATTGCTTGTACTCTGTTGGCCAAATAAAAATCACATGAACATGAAATACACACAACATAATGTTCTGTATCTGTGTAGATACTGCCATACACTTTAGTTGAAGTCCTAACACAGGGCTTGCATGATGCTGTATGACTAGGCAAGAACACAAGTTGTCTCTAGAAAGCCAAAACTTTCCTAAATAAATAACACCTTTTCACCAACTTTTATGTGAAAGTTGAATTTTTTGTACGGTTAAACCTATGTACATAGCTGTGGATGCTGGATGATGCAGGTTTTTAAGTTCGGAAGGGTGGGGGGTTTGTTACTTTCTCCAGATCTTTACAAGACATTAAGTGCTATTTCTACAAAGGAAATTGGAGTTTTAAAGCCGTAGGCTTTCAGTATAATTGAGCTTAAATAAATAACTAAATCTAACTTATGTGGAAAATAAAGTTTCTATTTTTACCCTTTTCACCTTAACCAACAAGTACTACTTAACGATAGTCTCACTTTAACAACCATGAATGGTTCAACCAAATTTTTTTAAAAATAATATAAAGTACATACAAAACATAGAGAAGATATTTTTGTCCATGTCCCGCCACAAGTATTGCACATTCATTTTTGTTTCACTAAAAATATGAGCAAGAAAAAACACATGGACCACTGAGGGGCTTAACTGCCAGACAAGACAAGTTTGACCGTACAACAAATCCACTTAACAGTTACAGTCAATGTATACACACAAACCTGAATACCTATCTAGCTCTCACAAGAAGCACATAGAAAGCTACTATAATGTATAAAACAAGAACTTGAGATTAGAACCAGCTTACACTATATTCATGGTAATAGCCGAGTTCTAGATAACTCAAGACGGGTCATAGTTGCAGTTTGTCAACAATTACATAGCACTAGTAAGTATTTATATACACTTTTATTGACTAGACAGTTCAAGAATTAGGAAATGTGATTAACCCTGTTTAGCAATTAAATTATGTGTTTATTTTTAAACAAACTCCTAAGATTATACAATGTATATATGTTTATCATTTACTATAATAAGTACAGCTAGATACTTCACCGAACTGGTTACTGATTGATCAGAACAAGTTTTCCTACATTATCATCAAACAAGAAAAAAAAATGTATTTAAAATACTACAATAGTGAACTGCTACTAAACAAATTGTTGTTATCATATCTCATTCAGTCTACTCCACAAGTTTGCTTAACACCAAATATTCATAATCAGAATCTGAACAGTATCATTTAATGTATCAAACATGCCTTTTTTTTTAAAAAAAAACCCGACATATTTTCAGTATTATTATGTCAAGAGTGTTGGACATTTAAACTTTAAACTTTTCAACAATATACCAACCAAAAAAAACCCAACAAAACTGAAGCCAGATATATTTAAATCCAGTTAATCCAGTACAAATCATTCTCATTATGAATGAACTATAATTTGGTGCCAAGACAAATTTGTAAATGATAGAGATGTGGAAATATTTCTGATTTTGACATTGTCAAACACCAGCAGGATTGAAGACAGTGTCGAAGACAAACGGTATAAGTATCCAATGACTTTATCAGTAATACCAATCCCAGTATAGATGACACTCAGCATCATCAAATTTATTGCATAAACTCTTAACGATGCATTTAACTGAACAGTATGTCATGTGATGTGATGTCACTGATACATAAAATTCTATCTAAACTAGCAGCACTTAAATGAAAGGAACACTTCTTAACTATATATAATCAATGAATGACAAAATAGGTATACACTTGAAGTGTGTAATATGTTTAATTGTAAGTGAAAATGTAAAAATAAGTGTATCTATAGAAAAAAGAAGAGTTGTGTTAGGTTTAGTTTATTGCACAATAGAATGTTGTAAAATATTTAATAAACAAGAAACAGAAATTCTCCCTAGCCATGGTTGTGAACCTCAACAATTTCAAGGCCACTGTGAACTTGAAATTTCCTTGATAGATATTATACATTCCCCTGACAATTAGCACTAAGTGAAAGGTAGTCGTCTACAGACCAATATTTACTTTCTTCTACATCACAGTTTTCTGGCTCGCATCCACAGTAAACATAAAACCTTAAACATATTATCTGACAGCCTGCATGACACACAAAATTACAGGCAGTTGTCATGACAACTGACCTCAAATTGGCATTATCTTATTAGACCTGTACATAGTATTAAGCTGTTTTCAGAGATTCCAACTTATTGTGCAAATAAGGCCTACAACAATTTACATGGATTCTTGTTTAAAAAAATGTAATATAGAAATAGTGATAAACAAATCTAGAACAGTAGAGACTAAATACTATGCATTGTGGTACATCAACCATACCAACTAAACAGTTCCACATATTAAGCTAACTGATATTCTTTACATATTGGGTTCAACATGACAGTTTACCAATTAGCATACAACAAGCCAGCTAGGATCCTTTAGATAAAGTGATTGGTAAGCACAGATATCATATATACTGTACCTTGACATCCAACCTAATAAATTGTCGAAAAAAAATATTTGTGTCATACAACGAAAAGAGATAGGTACTAAAGGATCCTTGCATTGTGAGGAATATACATTCAGTTTTGTAAACAACAAAAAAAGTCTTCGGGGTAAACATCCCATCTCCATTACTGTACAAAAAACCATGCATAGCTATTTCATCACATACGTGTACATTCTTCTCCCAACATTGCCTCAAATCTTGAACTTTCAAAATACAGCTGGTCGTATTGAATTACATGTATTCTACATTATGTATAAGCCATACAACTAGCGGCTTCCAAAACTTGGCACAACAAACTTCTATCCATTTATGATTTGCGTTCCACAAACTGATAATTTTCACAATTGAAATAACCCTCATATCAATAATGTATCTACAAATACAAAAACTACCAGCATGTATAATGCTGTAAAATAATATGAGCAAAACCAGACCATTTCCATACTTTTACATACACAAATTACCTAAACCAGTTTAAAACAATTATCATACACATAACATGATGCAAAAGTTTCAAGACTGGTCAACTATTGAACACTGACCATTTCAGCACTTCTGTGAATAAAATTGTCATATACAATAAATTGCAAGACTTCGGTATAACACTAAATGAAAAGAGCACTATTGTTTAAAGAAAATGACACATAGCTTTACCCAGCAGATTTACAGACAGGCACTTACTTCACCATGGCAACAGGTCTTGCTCAACAATATTTGACATCTGCATCTCAAATCTATCTGTATTCATTTACCCACAAGTCAGAACATCTAACCTCTAGATAAGTAAAACTGTTACAAAAACATCAAACAATACAAAAAATACCCAATTAAATTCATGGTCCAATTAAGATAGTAATCAAAATCAGTCAATACTTTTAAAAGAACATGTAAATTTCAAAACAGATACCATAAAAGGCACCCAGTATTTCTATGGTACTTATTATAATGTCACATCTTGATTATAACATAACAGTTTGATTTCAGATATAACTGGAAGAATTTCTTTGAAGGCTTTGTATCAAAAGTCTGTGAAATGTTGTTAAAAGATTTGAAGTTCTGTCCAGCACAGTTTTCATGAAACTGAGGCAAGTTGGACCCAGTAGCATACCTAATGTACTACCATCAACACAATACAGGTGAATTACAAATGCTACTTTTTGTTAATTTGTTTCCAAATTTGAAACAAGATTGGAACATTCAACGTGGGTGGTAAAACATACCTATATATTTAAGACACTGACAACCTTAAACCATGGTACTGGAAATATTTTTGTACTAAAAGCTATGGTAATTATCAACATCTTTCTCATCTATCAGTATTAGGAGATTCTGAACTTTATATACATAAAGAAACATAAAATTCTACCAAGAGTAACAACAATGAAATACTAAAAAATTAAATCAAGCATGATAATGACATACAGGTGGTACTTGTTTGTAACAAAATTTAAAAAAAAGTCTTTAAGAAATGTACATCTTTGAACAAAACTGTTTACATTTAATACAAGAAAGTTTTTTCTTTCTTGGTGTAGGAAGGAGGACAATATTACCATATCCATGAAACATAAATATAACAGAATTTATCAGAACATGTGAAGTATATACAGCTGAAACTCGGACAAGCCAACTCTAGTCACAAGAACTGCTCTACTTCATAAGCAGTTCAAATCAAGTATACCTCTTGAAAACAAAATCAAGTCATGAAATGAAAATGTTACATTCAATTTCAGTACTGAGTTTGATATGCCAACTTTCAGCTGTACTCAATATGATTACAAGAGAAGTAAAAATTATATAAACTGTTTCCAAAGTTACAGTCATGGACAAGAAGTATAATATTTATAGACCAACAACAGTCAAAGTAACACCATTTTAAAGACAAACTGAGGTCTCATAAATCCATTTGATGTAGGTAACAATTTTCACACACAATTTCAAATGGAACACAATAATCATTTTTTAAATCTCTATATGCTTGAAACATTTGTTTTCTCAATAACATTAGAAATTAATATATATTTCAAACTTGCCCATGAAGTTGTAGAAAACATGCTTACTACATACAAGACTTTTTTATTCATCTCAAACACACAAGTTTTCAGCTTATCATTTTTTATAACCTTGGGTTCAGTATTGTCACAAACTACTAACCACACAGGTATTACAAATGCTGTAACTGTTCTTTTGTCCAAGTGAACATTTGAGTGTTTCTACAACGATATAGCACAATTTCCAACATCACACAGTCGGTCATTTCATACACATCTCCTATTTGAGTTTACACAAGTTCTTGAACAGAAATATATAGTTTCACTGTCCTTATTCTTTTATGAACCATGTTTGATCATTGAGTCAGTCAAGAGTGAGTGTCAAAATGAACAATAATACTGATAACATAATGAAGAAGAATGTCAAGATGGATATCCAAGGCAACAAAGCTTATAGAACACATGAAGGTTTGTAGCGCAGTTGACAACAAATTTACAGTAACTATAGCGACAATGTCACGGCCAATACAAGCACACTACTTCTGTAACAGTTTGAAAAATACTACAGGGTCAGAATTAGTAGTTACATATAATGTAATTCATTGAAATACAAGGACAGGAGCCATTATCCTTTCATTGAAATAAAAGGACAGGAGCCAATATCCTGTCATTGAAATACAAGGACAGGAGCCATTATCCTTTCATTGAAATACAAGGACAGGAGCCATTATCCTTTCATTGAAATACAAGGACAGGAGCCATTATCCTGTCATGTTTTTTTGTATTAGTTCTCAATTATCTTCCTCACATAAGATTTTTGACATATCTGCATGGTGTGATTTCTATTTTTTTGTTGAAAATTCATGGAAAAAGCCCTCATGTCAAGCAAGAGAACAGATTTTTGAGAAAGTATCCAACAGTTGAAAGTGAGTCAAAGTCTGGACTGGGAATCTGATTGGCTAATGTTCTTTTATTTCAATAGTCTTTCATGACAAAAAAAAAATAAAAATATAATTTAATTGTTAATATCTGCTTCACAGTGAAATTATACTTGTTCCCAAGATTATCACAAAAACTAGGTATGCGTGTGTGTGTAACCTTTTCTGTTAATAAAACTTAGTTTATCACATATAGATGTAAACTGAAACACAACACTTCTGAGTTATCAATGCAATGCCACTCAAGATGCACTTTCAAGCCATTGGCTAATTAGTTAAACAGTCTTTTTCCAGTGTATAGTTATGCAGTTCAGGTGACTCACCTCTTGTCATTCAGTCTTTACACTCCAAGATACATCATAACAATAATTTGGATACCCAGCCAAATATATGCAAGAAATCTATCATATTTAGACAAATTGTTATACAAAATAACGAGAATTAAAGTAAGCGATTATTGAATGACTAGAATTCCAGTCTATAAGCAGATGAACTAGTCTCATGATCTTGAAGTTGAATGGTACATCGGCTAGCCGAGGGCGCTATTTCCACCTTCTGATCAGCTAATTTCTCTTTGTGCAAACTCATCCAGAGTCTAAGGGTTTCATTATCATAGGTGGGAATTACTGTTACTGGTAGTTCTTTGTCTTCCCAAGTTTTCTTGGCATCCAGAAGAGCATCTAAAATTTGTGGGTTTGGAGACAGCGTACTGAGAACATAGTACCGGGCCCGAATTCTCTTGAAAAATTCAATATCACTATACTCTGTGTTGCCATGGTTGGGGATGTAGGTCAGGTCTACGTGGTATGGGGTAAATGCCGGCAGCGGTGGCATCTTCACAGTGGCAGGGGATGTTCTTGCGCCTGTGCTTGTGGCAGGTCTCTTTGTGCCATTGGCTTTTGGTTTTGCAAGTTCTGCAGGTTTTGGAGTAGGTTTGTCTTTAGCAGGAGCACTGGCAGGTCTAGCTTTAGGAGCACTCTTTCCACCTGTGGACAACCTTGATGTGTTAGCTGCAGTGGTAGCAGACTTTGATGTGTTGAGGCTATTTGACGCTCCAGTTGAGAGACGAGACTTAGACTTTTCTGGCACACCATTGCTTGACTTTGGAGCTGGCTTAGTCAAGCCAGAACCTGGCCTCTTTGAAGTAGCATTTGCAGATTTCTTTGATTCTGGTATTTTTGTGTCCCCATTAGCTTTCTTGTCACCTAATTTTGATGCTGATTTTGGCCTTGGGCTAGGTTTCTTTGCAGATGCATCCTCTGGGGGAGGAGGGGACGGCAATCCCATAGGTTCTCCCCAGTCAGCCAGTGGGTTGAAGGCTGCTGGACCTCCAGCAGATCCAAAGTCTCTTTCTGGTGAACTATCATCATTATCTCCATGTGGTTGAGATACAGGTGGCTGATCAAATCCAACAAATGGATTTAGGCTTGTTGGCTGCTCAACCATATCATCAAATGGATTAGCCATTGGTCCAGATGGATAGGAACCATCAAACTGTTCAAAATCCTGTCCAAATGGATTTGTTCTCTCTTGGGGATAGGAATATGCACCTTTACTGTCAAGTGCTTCAACAGAATCTGGGTCTTCTTGTTCATCTATCTGATGGTAACCCATTTGTCCGCCATGGCTTGGATCAGTTGTCTCTGATTCTGGTGTCAGTAAATTATCACTAGGCTGATCAACAAGAGAATCATATGGAACTGCTAGACTATCATTGTCTTGGCCTTTCTCACCTAGCTTTTGATCCTCACTTACACTATCCTGTATCAAACATTTTTCATCTGTTGCTTCTTCTTGTTCAAATGAGCTGCTCTCTGGTTCTTCATCATCATCATCCGTTTCATCAGTCTCCTCTTCCTCCTCAAAAGATCTTTCAATACTGTCTCTCTGGTCCTCCTCTGGTGAGGATTCTTTTGTTTGTGTCTGGCCTTCTCTTTCAATACTATCACGTTGTTCATCAGAATCTTCCATTGGACTTCTCTCCCGATACTCGTCTCTCTCAAGTGAGTCTCTTTGTAGATTTTGTGCATCTACCTGAGAATCAGGACTGTCTGCTCTTTCCCCCTGTGAATCGGGTGTATCAGCTCTTGCTAACAGATGGGCATCTTTATCTACGTTGACCTGGTGTGCCTGTTCATCTTCCAGCTGTTTGGCAGATTCACTTTTTTCTTCACCTTCAAGATAGTCATTTTCAATCATATCTGCATCTGGACATGGTGAAACATTTTCAGAATCATCTTCCTTAATAGGACTTTCGACAATAGTTTTAGATGGTTCTGGAACAACTTCCAAAGGTATAGGAGAGGCTTCATGCTCATCAGAAATAGTTTTTGTAGGTTCAGGAACAGATTCCAAAGGCAGAGTAGAGGTTCTATGTTCAACAATCTCTTCATTGAAATCCTTACCTTCATTCAGATCTGGCGACACACTTGGTTCATTACTTATTGGCTTTGGTTCTAATTTTCCAGCCTCCTCTTCATCAAGCTCATCAAGTATTTCTTCTGGTTCAGGACTCTGTGGTCGTTCTATGATATCTGCAACTTCTGGAGATTCAGATTGTTCTATCGACTGCATTTCTGGTTCAAGATATCCTTCTGGACTTTGATCTCTCTGAAAATCTTTGTCAGAAGATAAAGAAAGATCATCCTTTGGAGTTGGTTCTGCAGAAAGTCCAAGATCATTACTTTCATTATCTTTCTTTGAAGCTAACTCAACTTCTTCTATCTCAAACGAGGGTTCTGGTTCAACCCAACCTCCTGTACAGTCTATTATTATTGGCTCAGGTTCATCTCCTTCTGGCTCCATTTTGTCAGCCGAAACAGCTTCTGACTCAATAATTTCATTCGAAACTACTTCTGGCTCCTTTGTTTCAGACAAAATTGCTTCTGGCTCTGCAAAATTATCATTTTGAAGAACTAATTCCTTTTCATTATCCTCTGTTACATCTTTTTCATGTATATCTGTCTGTATTTCATCTACTGGCATTGTATTTTCAACTTCATCTGGTGTCTCCAACTCTACAGGCGCATATTCTTGTTTTACATCTTCAACTTTATCTAAAGCTGGTTCAACTGGAGCCGTGCTTTGTTCGCCAATACCTTGAGAGACAGATCTTTCATCAGGGGAGTCTTGTTTCACAGGGAGAAGGTCTGGCTCATTTGGAGAAGTTTCTGGTTGACCAATAACAGCTGGATCATCTTTAACTGCCAAACTTGGAATTACATCCGGTTCTTGTCCATAACTCACTGGAGAATATGCCTGTGGTTCAGGAAGAGCTTGTGGCTGGATTTCTTCTGAAGTATCATCTTCTGGTGTTGTCACTTCTTCTACTGGAGTACAACCGTTCTCCACAAATCCTTGGTCTTCAAATGGCTGTTTACTATCAAACATACTTTCATGCATGCTACCAGTCATGCTTCCAGGAAGACCTCCCATAAGTTCCCCATGGAAACTGCCCTGCATTCCACTTCCTGAACTTGTATCATCTATACTTTCATGCAAGCTGTCAGTCATACCACCAAACATTTGAGGAATCCTACCATCTTGCTGAGCATTGTGTTGATTTAAATCTTCCTCAATGTCATGCTCATCATCATAAATCCCTAGTTCAAGCATCTTGTTTTTATCCATAGCTACATGCTGATGAGCCTCTGGTGAAGCAGTGAGCTCTGGAGTAGGCACTGATGCAGGATCTTCCATTTGGGGCTCAGGCTCTTGTGCTTTTGCTGGGGTTGGTTCCAACGGCGCACTGGTAAACCCTGGTGGGTCAACAGAAGACTCCACACCATTAAATGCAGATTCTGTCTGAGGTTTAGTTTCAACTAGTACCTCTGGCTCTTTTGTTGGTGAAATAATCTCCTTTGGTGTAGACGATGCTGAACTCTTGATGGATCCTTTGGAAGGACTGGATGATGTTGAGGATTTAGTCTTGTCAGTTTTTTCATCCTTAATCTTCTCAGATGCTTTAGAGGTTTTCTTGTTTACGTCCTCCTTTTTTGCCTTAGGGGCAAAGGCTGGTCTTGGTTTGGGAGATGCTTTAACTGGTGTCACCTCTTTTTTAGGGACGACTTCAGTCTTAGGTGTTGTAACAGGAGAAGCCTTAGCTCTTGGTGGAGGCTTTGATGACAGTCCAGATGGCTTCTTAGCGGAAGGTTTTGCAAGTAAACTAGCTGCAGTGCATTTTGGGTGTTTAAGAATATTTAGTGTTTTAAGTTTCTCCAGACCCTCAATGACTTTGTGCTGGGGAGCATTACCAGGGAAGAAAATCCTTGTAATATTATCATTTGGATCACTTGGGCGCCAAACAAGAAGGGCACAGATGGAGAGTGTATTGGGCAGTGGCACATGCTGGTTTGTCCCAAACTGAGCCACCTTCTGATTCCACTGTTGATAAAAGTCCTTAAGCTCCTTACTATCTGTTATTGGGTTGAGAATGTACATATCCAGGGAGCCAATGCCAACTTTCTGGTACAGGTTGATTGGCTCAACAGTCTGGCCTGATTGGCTCCTGGTACAAGGATGGGGCAGCTGGCCAATTTGCTTGGCATACTGAATCAACTTGTTCCCTTCCTCTGCCAAATTCACTTCAAGACTCTCCCCCTTATTGTCTGCCTCGGTAATGGCCTTTAACTTGTCTGATGCATTCACATACATATACCCTATTTCTGGATGGACATTTTCAATGCTCTTTCTCTGCAGCACTGAGCCAATCCCATACAGGTTGTCAGTACCCAGATGTGTCATCAGAGCTGCATCAATTCTATCTAAATGTCGAGTAAAATCCCAGAAACAGGCTTTTCTGCTGTAACCTCCATTGACAAGCAAATTAAACCCGCTGATACCAAATAAGGCAGAATCTCCCTGACAGCCTGGGAAGATGTACAAGGTAGGACGACTAAACCTAATGTTGCCAACAACATCTGTGGACTGGAGTAGCTCACTCAGCTCTCTCACCCTCACAAAATTGCTGACATAAGCAGTAAATTGTAGAACACCGTGTATTGTGTCAAGTTTTTCATCAGGATTCAGCTTAACATCAAGAATTTTGGAAAAATTATTTTTTGATATGTGTCCATTTGACCAATCACCATTTGAATTTGTATACATGTACAGTGAGCTCCCTTTCTGTTGTCTAAGGGCGTTGTCAACATCCTGGTCTTTGAAGGCATTGGCAAAGTTGTTGAAAGTGTAGGTGTCATCTTGTAAAATCCAAGCTCCAGACCCCTGCATAAAAAATAAAGATATATTAACATTATGTATCTTTAATCAATCATAAAATACATGCTAAATTTTAAAGAGTCTTTTCAGCAGCAGTGCTATCTTTGAAAAGCTAGAACTGTTAGCCACAGGCTAACGAATACTTTCCCCCCCCCCTCCCCCCCAAATCCCCTGTCTGAACCAAGTTGCAAGTCTATACTAAGGGGCAATAACTCCTGA
>JAULCC010296470.1:0-12088 GCA_032358795.1 Nuttallia obscurata | reverse complement strand
GAGAGCGCGCGCCCGCTATAAAAAAAATCAGCCAACGCTCTCTCTCTCTCTCTCTCTCTCTTGTGAGACTTTTACTGTCTTCCTTATTTGTGCTATCTCTCTCTCTCTTACTTCGCCCTCCTTATTTCTGTGTTTGTCAGATTCTCTTTCTCTCTCATTTTCCCTCTCTGTTTCTGTCTCTCTCTCTGTCTCGCTCTCTCTCTGTCTATGCTTGCCTCTCTCTCTGTCTCGCTCTCTCTCTGTCTCTCCCTCTGTTTGCGTGACTATCTGTTTACTTCGAAAGAGTTTGTGTCTCTTCGAGTGATTTTCTGTATGTCTGTTTATTTTAGGAAGTGTCTCGTTCTCTGAACAAAATCTAAAACGGTCGGTTTTCATTAACTTTTGTTTTTCTTACTTTCATTGCAAGGGTGCCAATAAAAGAAAAACAGTGGATTAGAATGAAAATGAAATTTAAACAACAGAGAGAGATAGTGAGAGAGAGAAAGAACAGATAAATGCGAAGTACGAAAGAAATTTGTAAATATTGAGTGACGGACATACAGGAAAGGAAGGAACAGGGAAGACAAAACGAGAGATAAATACTTACGAAATCAAAATAGATATGAAGCAAAGTGGACGATTATATATATATATATATATATATATATAGACAGACACAGACAGACACAGACAGACATACAGGCAGATGGACTTGTGAAAGAAGAAATCAATCAAGGCAAAAAGAAAGCAAAATATAGACTAATTATGAATGGTTTATAAATGCATTTTATGACTAAAAATCATTTCCCTACCCATTTAAACTTGTTAAAGGCACTGAACAAGACTACAATTGAAGTCGACCTAACCTCGTCTACAAAATTTTAAAACAGCACACATGGAGAGGCTCATGTTGTGACTTCAGCTCACAATTAGATGATACGAATCCCTTAAGTCCACAAACTGCTGTGTGTATTCGGTCAGATTCGAAGAAATACCTTAGACTGAATAGTTATGTATCCAGTCCTTATCAGGCCCCATGGTGTGATGTTGATAGCATCATGTCCAATATCTTGAAACTATATGTCATAATGCTTCATTTGGTCAATTGTTTACAGGCAAGGAGAAGTATTACTTAACAGATACAGCAGTCACATCGGAAAATGCTTTTACAAGTTGTACACTGGCTACCCCTGAGATACTTTTCTCGCATCTGGATGATTCAGTCGAACTTTTTCAAAATGAGATACAAGGAGCAAGTCAAGATGTTCAATTCGAGTCTTCATTTTGGATCGGATATGCTGAAATATATACAGCGTTCTTATACATAGGTAAGTTAGATGTGTTATTAATCTCTACCTATCTGACCCTGTTCAAATAAAAAAAACATATATAGAGGATAACCGATGACTTTTGACTTTATATAAAATTTTATTAGACGAGTCCATGAATCTGGCGAGCTTAATAAAGGTCCCAGGACGAGTCTAATAAAACCTTATATAACGTGAAAACGAATCTGATATTCTTTTTATGACATGACACAACAATAAAGGAAGAAGAAAACTTGAAATTCCATTTAGCTATTTCTAATGCTTGACTTTGACCAAATAACGACGCTATGTTAAATCTATATATAATCATGAGCCAAAAAAGTAGATCCACATTTAAGTGGGAAAAGTCTATCAAACCCCGGTCTAGAATTCGAAGCTGCATAAAACTTAAACCTTTAACAAATAAAAAAACTAATTTTCAACTTCAAGGCAACGGATAGTTTTATTCTGTAAACTATGTCGCGGATGAATATATAGATCGGATAAATCGGTTCTTATATGTAACGTGTCGTTTGTATAAGAAAATACATGATGATTATATTATACCGGAAATAAGCAATGCCATGTGATAAATATTAATATGATAATGATGATCAAACTGATTCGGGTTAAACATAACTTTAACTTTTTTTCACAGTTAAACGTACTTCTTAATTACATTTACATGTGCAGGAAGTTACGGTAATGATTCCAATACAAGAAGTAACAAAATATATATTCACACCGTTAAGCAGTTATTTGAATTATGTGTATATTACATTGCTTATGCCTACTTATGTTTTGTTATAAAGTAATTAATCTACATTTGCCAAATAATATATATTGCAGTCTAAATTATATCACCAATTTCATTAACCAAACGCTGATATTATAGACAAATTTTTTTTAAGTCATAATAAATCTCAAAACGTGTTAAAATTGCATTAATTAGTGCGTGTGTGCATAATCATGAATAAAAACTATCATTGAACACGTGTAGTTTACCAAGTGAAATTGCATCCACTGTTTGTAATTGAAAGACGAATGCGTTTATTTCTGTGTCTAATATCACAGTAGTCTGTGGTATTGTTTACATTCCACAGCTCTGTAGGTATTCTGAACACCCTCCACTTGCAGCGAAATATCACAAATATGTCTCGCGAAGTGATTTAATCAATATATAGTATTGAATGTGTACCACAAAGTATGTGATTTCATCCACGGGTATGCATAATATGTGTGAAGGGTTCCAAAATACTTCCGGTTTGTATCGACATCGTTCAAATGGCAACAATGATGTGCGAATAAATATTCGAATTTATGTTTATTATTGTGCTTTTTTCCTATTCATAAGAAACATTTTTAGAGACACACTATTGCGATAAACACCTTGTTTCACTTGCAAATAATTGCACTGTTAAGCTTTATTATGCCTTTAAAGTATTTTACTATGAGCCTCAGTAAAATGGTGTTATATATTAGTGCCATGCTTTACCTAAAAGTGAAGAAATGAAAGTTGATGAAACCGTGCATTGTGCTTTAGAGACAAAAGTCATATAAAAGCTAAATGTATAGATAAAAAGCAACAGTTAATTGTTTGACACAATGCAGAAGTTTTTATTATATTATTCAGCCATGTTAAGTAACGACATCCATCAAAATTACATTTAAAGCCATTATAAAGCTCAAAATCGCGTTATTTTGAGTACATTTTTGCGAATTAATCGACGTGTCTATTGCAAAACTGAGTGTTTAAAATGTTTCATACGCAATTACAAATGCGAGAAATGCAAAAACAAGCTTAAATTCGAGTGTTTGTAAGAATATCATTGTTGATATTCTGAACGCTGCAGAGATCAACCGGGAATATATTTCGGATCATATCTGAACGCTTTAGCTATCGTCGTCGACCTCGTGTGACTCATGTTCTATTTATATCCTATAAATATACGTCAGATTTTAATTTATTCATATCACGGGGAATCACGATACACGCATTCGCCGCGTAAACAATAGCCGATACCATTATCATAGTCAAATTATATATATATAAAAAAAAACATTGATCCATCGACTACAAATAATCGGTAAAACATAATCTTATAAAATACACGTGTTCAATGATATATTTTATTCATGCTTATGCAATGGTACAAAATAACGCGATTTTAACATGGGTTTGAGCTTTATTATGAATTTAACTGTAGTAAAATTTTATACAACATTTTAAACAAATTGTCATTAAGTAGTTTATACTAGAAAAGTATAATACAATGCAACTTGAAATGCGTGCGGGAGGCAGCCTTATTAAATACCGGATTCTCAATTTAGGATGTGCTCAAGTCAGTCATGTCACAGACATCAAACATGAAATTCTTAAACGGGATCCAGGACAATGCTACTCGTTTTGTGGTACAGAGCTTGTTGGAGTCCAAGTAAGAGCTATTCAAGTACAATTTGCAACTGCATATTAGAAACCAACATGATTGTAAGATAATTGAAAGTAAATAGCTTATAAATGATGTACAATTTCTTGATATAAACGGTAAAGAAAACGAACAATAAACATGAATTTAGTAATGTATATTCATTATGTACTATAGGTTGTTTATTTGTTATGGCGTCTTGTAAATTATCTTATTAAACGTTTTCAATTCAGATCAATTATTCTTTTAAGGATCTATGAATAAAAATACTGTTTTGTCCTATGTGTTTCGCACGGCATTTGGACAAGTTAACCAACCAGATTTAGGAACAATCTACATATTGCAAAGAAGGCCTTACATTCATGAGTTGTCTTTTCATTCCAATTCTTGCTTTAAAAAAGTTTGATATGAAATGGCAATGATTGTAAGATATCTTTATCACTTGTCAAAACACCGTTTAATATACAGATTTCCAGTCAAAGTTCCTCTATGTTATATTACTCTAGTCTAATACCAGAAGATAATGCATGTGTCTAACCAGCTGTAAACATGGTAAAGGATGCCCTACGGTTCAGTGAACTTTACACTGAAGGTGAAAAAGGGCGTCTTGATTATCTTTAACGATCGAACTTTAGCAAAAACTTTAAGGTGTTTACAAATTTGGCTTTAAACATGTTGTACTTTGAACAATGATCCTGCTTACGAAAAAAGGGCAGTACTAGTTTATCGTTTAATCTGAGGAAAAAATCCTTATTTTCAAAATATGTAACACATATTTGGTTAGTTGTAATGTACTTTTGATGTAGAAATTATGCCTCTAAATTGTAATGTTAGTATATACCTCTAGGATACAACGTGCAGATGTATATCCACCCTTCCCGCCAAAAACAAATTATGGAGTAGTGGCTGCACTTTAAAGTGTTCGTACCCGCTAGAGACACTGTGTGGAAGTAAAAATAGTGTATCAATATACAAAAAAGGTATTTGATGTTTATAATCTAATAACATTGCTACTTTAAGCCATGATCTAATGCATATCGTACGATTCAACAATGTGGCTCCCTTATGGTTACACGATCGTAATGTTTCATTTGACAATATGAAAACAAATTCCAGAAAAAAGATTATCTAAGACGGATACAATAGAGATATAAATATCTACATTTGCGTCTCAGTTGATAATTTACACAAGCAAGCGTTGAATGGTTGAGTGAATAATTTATGCCTGTTGATCAGTAATTATGTCTCGCCCATATAATGGAAACAAACTGAATTTTGCCCGATTTGTTCGACCGTCCTGCTGTCCGTCTGTATGTCTGTCAGTTCGGCACAAATCGAGCCGCTCCACAACTTTAGAGCCACTCGAAGAATTTTGGATCAACTCGCCACATATGTTCACTATATGGAGAAGATTTGCAGATCGCATATCTCAACCAGACTGGATAAAGGACAAGGTCATTCCTTTAGGTCAAATGTCATATGACTATTGTGTGTCAGCTCAATAACACTGGAACTCACTGCAACATTCTGAAATTACTTTGCACAAATATTCACCATATTAAGACAAGATGCACAGCGCATATTTTATAAGCTATATTCAAGGTCATGGTCATACTTAAGAGGGCAAATGTTATATCATATTTCATGTCCGCTCTATAATTCTAGAAGCCCTTGAAGAATTTTGAAAGGTAAAAAAACTTTCAAGGATGTTCACCTTATGGAGACAAAGTGCATTTCTTTTAACCCCATTGAAGGAAAATTGCACAATGTTCACATAATGAGACGATAAGCAGAACACATGTTCAAACAAACTTGGTCCACGGCCAAGATCATATTTAGATGTCAACTGTTATATGTCTAGTTGTCGTGGCCACCTCACATATCTTGAGCCCACTGAAGAACTTTGAAATAACTTATGACTGTCTAGACACATTCCCTACTCAACAAAGAATTTTTTTTATTTTGTTTGATTTCTTTTTTCTGTTTGAACACCCTGTATCAGTTTTACAATAAATGACGTACTGCCATGGGGGAGATATGTGTATTTTTTTTTTTTAAAAAAAAACACCATTTTAGTTGTTAACATTTGATTTGTTTATACTTTCCATAAAATGTATAGAATTCTATGAATATTCTACGGATTTAAGGCAATGAACATAAAAATCAAATTTTCATGAAGAAGCATTTGACTGTAATTTCCATAATACAATCTAGAGCTATTTCGCAATAGTTCTTCTCTACGTATTATTCATAGTATCTATGATATAACCTCGAAACTGGTACATTTAGATGACTGACGATGTTTTTCGTAATATCTAATTTGTATAGTTTGAAAACTGTTTATTTTAGTTTTATTTGTTTATTTAGTTCAGCACACAGTGACCTCTACTGGAGATTCAAATAACACCATAGATTTATGCAGAGCCTTTGATTCCAAAAGTAATGACTATTTCTGGAAAACCTGCACAGCCAAGTACAAGCAAATGTGTCAAAAAGGTATCAACGGAATTTAAACACAATTTATTTAAACTGAACAATGAAAAATACTACTAAATGAATTTTGTTGGCCGTAGGTGCAATTTTCGAATAAACAAAATTTGTATATCTGTTTACATTAAATCAAGAAAGTACTATAACTCAACGTCAAACTAATGTTCTTCATATGTTTTGTTATAGCAAACATTATCATTAAAAATGTCCTTGGTACTGTGTCTGAACATATCGGTGTAGAAATAACATTGTTAACCTTTAGCCTGCTGAAAAAATGTCGTCTGCTTAGACTGTCGTCTGCCTAGATTTTAAAATTTATCAGAATCGCCCAATATTTTGAGAACCAAGTGGCCTAGTGTCTACCAGCTTGGATCCTGATTAGACGCCGAGTCAATCCGTTTGCAAATTTTATCACGGTCGCCCTTAGCAGGCTTAAACTTAAAGCATTCACTAAAATTATATTTATTTGATATTTTATATCATACTGCGTCATATATGAGCATTTCAATGATTCAAATTATATGAAATGGCAATTATTGTATCCAATGACAGTAAAAAAACCGGTTTCTAATACAGTTTTTAATTAAAAAAACTTTTTCCATTCTTCTGTTTTTAATGGTATCGTTCTTTTTTTTTTATTAAAGTTTAATTTGTTAATTTCTCATTACATTGCAAATATAATCATTTGACATGTCGTATTATAATGATGAGCGAGGTAAGAAGCCGGCACTTGAATCATCTGTGACTAGAACTAGTAAGAACACATCAAAATGATATAAACTTATAGTGATTGCCCACAGGAAATGTTCTATCATGATTATGACAGAAATAGAGGATCTTACATAAGTGTTTATTCAATATCATATTTATGAAACGAGTTGACTAAAAACATATGACATGAGCTTTGGCGAGTGTCATATGATTTTAGTCAACGAGTTTCATAAAAACGATATTGAATAAACACGAATGTAAGATTCTATTTATCACATAAAAAGAAAGGTGAGCAAATGGCCCATCGTAAGACAATTGGGCGTTTTTATCGACCGGTTTCAAGTTGCATTTACGTAACTAGTTACATATGATATTTATGTCACTGCTTTATGTCACTCCCAGAAGCCAACTTATGTGATAATGTTTCATCTTCTATGGTGTATACAAATACACACAAAAATAGAAATATGATTTTTTATCATCCGAACAAGTGCATACATATGTGTGGAGTGAGTGAGAGACACACTGACACAGACAGACAGACACAGACATACAGAAAGACAACTATACAGAAAGACAATAATAAGTATTTAGTCCAATGACTTTAACCAATATTAGAAAATTTACAGTGACATCACCGTGGTCACATGATTGTATATCGGCGTAACAAGATGTCAACAAGTCCCTATATGGTAGGTTATAAAAGAAGTGAATTTTATTTCTGAACTCACGTTTGAACTTGTTGTGCTCTACCATTATGTATTAAGTATGTTCCATGTAGACTGAGATGAAAATAGCTTTTTAGGGTACTGCATTTCAAAAAAAAAATCATCATTTGTTTACAGGTATGTTCTGCTGAAACTGACAACTCCTGTGTTTCCTTTATTTCATGATAAGCTAGTTCTTGCATATCAACACATATACGATGTTAAATGAATAACCGTTCTATATCTATCAAGCGTCAGAAAATAAGCTTCAGGTTGTGTTTGCTTTTATGTCATTATTTTACAGCTCCTTACAATGACTTGAACGCTCAGTTTGCTCCAAGTTTAGCAGAAGGAGATTGGCAAAGTAGTATGCAATCATGCCTTTCTCACAAACAATATCCTGCAATAGAGCAGCCAAATCATATGCCTGATGGCAGACTAAATGGTCTATATTGGGTTGGACTTCTTCGAAGCTTTAGTTTAACGCCTACAACAGGTAAGTATAGAAGCAATTTATGTATTACTAACGAGTTGAACTTAAAATGTCAGATCAGCTTGTCATGTTAGCTCCAATTTAGTATAGTTTAGTTTAAACTTATTTATTTAAGCTCGAATATGTTGGAAGCCTATGATTTGTAGAAAACTTTCGAGTCCGTTTCCTGGTTAGAACCAGTACTTGATGTCAACAAATGAAGGTCAGAAGAAAGGCCTCCTTCGGCACTCGAACCCGCAACCTCCTGAACGCGAGGCGGTTACCATATCCACTACGCCATTGCATCATATACTCGAAAATTAAAGCTACTGCTCCCCTTCTATCTGTACTCTCCCAACCTCGACCCAAAATAAAAAAAATGATAAGGTAAAAATAGATACTCAGAGAGTATAAAACAAAAGCAAGAATAAAACGATTGCAGTTGTTTTTGCCTTCCGCATGATTTCACTTCAGCTGTATTTTGTAGCAAATGGTTTATAAGAAATCTAACGACTTTACAGACAAGCTAAATAGACAAAATTGGTGCAGATATGATACAGTCAAAGATAAACTGAATGACAAAATTGTTAAAGGTAATTTTGAAATAAAATGTGTCGAATTCAGTTTTACGTTTAAGCATTCAAATACCTCTATTAATAGAACAACATCTTCTATATTAAGACAAAGGTTCGTGCTTTAAATGGTTAACATGATCAAATAGATACCTCACGTGTGACTTGAAGCCCGTTTATTTTAATCATTGAGTCTTTGCTTTCAAACTTCACTAAGCTTTTTACATGAGCGATTGGGGTCTTTACGTGCTCATGTTCCCAAAATAAATAAATATTAGCATAGGAAAAATCGATATTTTTCTAATATTTTCAACATTAGTTAGATCATCTGTGGATGTGTAGCTTTAAAATATACTTGGAAAATAAAATAAGCATTCATATAAATAAATTATGTTTTAATCTCGGCAGCGAACACTTTTTTAAAAGCCAATTCTTCAAATATTAATGCTTATTTCATTTTAAAAAAAATAAAGAACAGAAAGTACCATGCAACAAAAGAACGAATGGCTGTCACCATTGATAGTGGCGCATTCGTTTGATTCCAACTGGAACCCTGTCAATGCATATTTCAGCTATCTCGCGGATCTGGTTGCTATATATGGCTTAATGAATTTGATTTATATGTCCCATAGGTACTTCAAGATATACACCGGGGGTCCAACAAGGTTACATCCAATACAGAGACGGTACTTTCTGGTTAAAATTTACACAGCAGAAAGAAACTCGCAAAGCAATATGTGTCAAAGGTATGAAACTCACTAATAGTGGCACGTCTAGAATATCATAGCATGATAATATGTAAGAACATTTTATTATTATTTTAATCATGTCAATGTATCTGAGTAAAAAATATCGTCATCGGGATACCATTATATTATATTCACATTTCTACTTGTTGAACAAATCAATTGTATACAAAAAAATTATAGATTTGTATTTGTATGCTGCAGTGTAAACGTTTTTTTCAATACAATTGCCATTCGGTTTTAGCAAAAAGTATTTGAATTTCTAATGCAACAGCTGACATTGAACTACCGGTATTGCTAGAAACTGCGTTTCATTCTTCATACCTCAGACCAATGATGGCGTGACGTCACACGTCGCATGTACTTTCACAATTTGCTGTTCAATCACGATGGTGTCCCGGTTATTAAATCGATTATTTATGTGTTTTAAGGCGTATATGTAATAACCTTTCTCCAAATAAAATAGATTTACCTAGAAATGAAAGTATATATAAAATATATAGAAATATATAGATAAAATGGCATCTTTTTTACTTTCACCTCGGTATGAAAATATTTAAACTATTCATAGAATAGCTAAGTTTTACATAAATTCATTTTGACTTTAAAGACATTACAAATGTCCAAATGTAAATCAAACTTTTCCTGAAGAAACACATGAAAGAAATCCAATGACGTTCTTTTCACTGAAATTATAACAAATACAAATCCAAACATCTGTTACTTCTGTTAAAATTGTTACTATGAAAATCGCCAAACATGATTATTGTTTTGGATTCTGCTTCAGCAAAGGGTAGTTGTGTTTTAATACTATCAATTAAACACATGAAAGAAAATAAGTACACTATTTCAGAAAATGAAGCCACGTCTCCGTCACATGGTGGGAGTACTACCACAAAAACACCAAGCAGCTCTTCTCCATTACCCTCTACGTCTTCGGCACTTTCGACAAGTTCAGCGCCGATGTCTACTGGCAGATCTTCCACTCAAACATCACACATTCCATCTAGCGTGTCAACTTCTACGTATATATCTACATCTGATCCATCACAAGAGGGACCATCAAGCTTAGGTTATATTTCTATTACTTTGTGTGCTATGAGTAATACGTTTAAACGTATATATTTAAGTTCGATTATGTTGCTTTCGCGTTCGTTTCCTTGGTAAAACCAGTTAAACCAGTAATTGGTGTATAATGGATGTCAGGAGAAAGGCCCCCTTCAGGGCTCGATCTGGCACGCTCCTGGGCGCAAGGTGGAACTTATATCCACTTCATAAATTGCACTGAGTTAATTTATGTAAAGTTAAGTGATATAATTCAAACAATTTTTCCGATTCAAAGCGATCAGGCCCTTCTTTTCCCTCTATTGACAAGTTCAAAGATTGCAATTTTTTATGTTTGTAAAAGTTTATAATGTATCTAAAATGTCTCTTAACGTTTAATGGTTTGTTTAAAATAGCATAAACAGCCAATATTTGTGTTCTTTTTCTCTGATCCCGGAAGTCGTTCAAATTGTTTTAGTTATTCAAACCATGATATTTAATATCAAGTGACATCTCAGATAGACATGCATTTGTGTTTCCCTAAACTCTTGAGTGTTATATAAAGAGTAAAATAAGATAACTGAATAAGTAAATATCCCAATTGGATGTATAACGTTTAAAAAGTTCCATGACTTGTGAACCGGAAGTTAGATAAGAATAGATATACATATAATTAATTGGCATCCACGACATATGTTTCTCTGCTGGCTCAAGTTTTTTTAAAGTTTACTCTTTGCTTTTCAGCCCCAGAAGGAGAAGATTCCACGGCGACTGTAGACGGACAGTCAAAAGAAAACTCTTCGAATGACTTAAGTAAGTGAACTTGATCATGGCTTAATTTTTCCATAAGGTTCAGGTTAGGGTGATAGAAGTACCTGCTTTTAATAAGAATCTCACAATAAAACTACATATTCAAAAATAAAATTAAGATGCGTTGAGTACACTACTATTGAAATCAAAAATTACGCGACAGCAATGGAATATAATGAGATTGTGAAATTGGAGAGATCGGATAGTGATACTGTAAATATTTAACCCCTTCACTGCCTTACCCCGAGTATTAAGTCATATGTAAACAGATTAGATGCGGATGAGATGCCAAGTAACTCGGTGTCTCATCCGGATTCAAGCTGTTTGACACTCAGCCAGTTGTTTTGCAAAACATTTAGTGAATCTGTGAAGTTGAAAAAATGAGGCTGACGAAATATTGCGCAAGAGCGGTATTGATTCCGGCAGTGAAGTGGTTTAGTTAGGTTAGATGCAATTATTCCAAATAAGTGCATTTTATCAAAATTGTAATTGCGCTCAATTAAACACTCTTTATACGTTTTTATCTTGCGTTGTTATACTTACGTTAGATGTCTTCAATATTAAGCACATAATGTATGGAATATGCAAATTTCAATGATTCTAAAAGTAGTACGGAAAATTACCGGTAACCGTTACCTTTTTTCAGTGCTTGATAGGCACGATAGGCATTGACGGTATAGCTTTAACACTTGTGAAAATCTGATTTTAGTATCATTTTAACCGTTTTCGCGTCGATTGGTTTTGTTTGTTTGTTTTTTGTTTCAACCTAGGGTTTCTTGTGGTGTTTATAAATTTCACCTTTTGACGAGGGTGGCCAAAAAAGG
>JAULCC010296469.1:0-19996 GCA_032358795.1 Nuttallia obscurata | reverse complement strand
AAAGGGTCTTTAAGTCATATTGTTGAACTCAGGGAATTTAAGTCCTGTTGTGGCTCTGAGGGTCTTTAAAACATATTTTTGAACTAAGGGTATTTTAGTCATGTGTTGGCTCTCAGGGTTTTTAAGACATATAGTTGAACTATGGGTATTTTTGTCATGTTGTGGCTTTCTGGGACTTTAAGTCATATATTTGAACAAAGAGGATTTAAGTGATGTCCTGGCCTTCATGATCTATTTGTGATATTGTTGAACTAAGGGTATTTTAGTCATGTTGTGGCTCTGCAAGTCTTTAAGTCATATTGTTGAACAAAGGGTATTTTTGTCATGTTGTGGCTCACAGGGTCTTTAAATCATATTGTTGAACTAAGGGTATTTTTGTTATGTTGAGGCTCAAAGGGTCTTTAAGTCATATTGTTGAACTCAGGGAATTTAAGTCCTGTTGTGGCTCTGAGGGTCTTTAAAACATATTGTTGAACTAAGGGTATTTTAGTCATGTTTTGGCTCTCAGGGTTTTTAAGTCATATAGTTGAACTATGGGTATTTTTGTCAGGTTGTGGCTTTCTGGGACTTTAAGTCATATATTTGAACAAAGAGGATTTAAGTGATGTCCTGGCTTTCATGATCTATTTGAGATATTGTTGAACTAAGGGTATTTAAGTCATGTTGTGGCTCTGCATGTCTTAAAGTCATATTGTTGAACAAAGGGTATTTTTGTCATGTTGTGGCTCCTAGGGTCTTTAAATCATATTGTTGAACTAAGGGTATTTTTGTTATGTTGAGGCTCAAAGGGTCTTTAAATCATATTGTTGAACTCAGGGAATTTAAGTCCTGATGTGGCTCTGAGGGTCTTTAAAACATATTTTTGAACTAAGGGTATTTTAGTCATGTTTTGGCTCTCAGTGTTTTTAAGTCATATAGTTGAACTATGGGTATTTTTGTCAGGTTGTGGCTTTCTGGGACTTTAAGTCATATATTTGAACAAAGAGGATTTAAGTGATGTCCTGGCTATCATGATCTGTTTGTGAAATTGTTGAAATAAGGGTATATTAGACATGTTGTGGCTCTCAGGGTCTTTTTGTCATATTGTTTAACTAAGTGTATTTTAGTCATGTTGTGGCTCTCAGGGACTTTAAGTCATATTGTTTGTTCTAAGGGTAGTTAAGTGATGTCCTGGCTTTCAGGTTGTCATATTGTTGAACTAAGGGTATTTTAGTCATGTTGTGGCTCTAAGGGTCTTTAAGTCATATTGTTGAAATAGGGGTATAATAGTGATGTCCTGGCTTTCTGGATCTTTTTGTCATATTGTTTAACTAAGGGTATTTTAGTCATACTGTTGCTCTCAGGGTCTTTTAATCATATTGATGAACTAAGTGTTTTTTAGTCATGTTGTGGCTCTCAGGGTCTTTTAGTCATATTGTTGAACAAAGAGGATTCAAGTGATGTCCTAGCTTTCAGGATCTATTTGTCATATTGTTGAACTAAGGTTATTTTAGTCATGCTGTGGCTCTCAGGGATTTTAAGTCATATTGTTGAACTAAGGGTATTTTAGTCATGTTGTGGCTCTCAGGGTCTTTACGTCATATTGTTGAACTAAGGGTATATTAGTCATGTTGTGGTTTTAAGGAGTCTTTAAGAAATAATGTGGCTCTTAGACTTATTGAATCTATTATATTGTTGATACAATGGGCATATAGTCATGTTACGTCTCTAAAGGTATTTTAGTAAGGTTGTAGCCCATACTGAATGATCTATTAGTTATATTTTTGATCAAAAAGGAAGGGACATTTTGTAGCTCAAAATTTCTTCAAATCATGTTGTGGCATGACATTATGTGTGTTATAGTCATGTTCTGGCTCTTTACATCATTTCACTGCCGTGGTTTGGAATCCCAGTCTGGGCACTTTGGATTTTCATGTGAGGAAGCCTTCCAGCTAGCTTGCGGTAGGTCAGTGGTTCTACACGGGTGCACTCTGTGCCTGAAAAAGTGTACAGAAGCCCCCGGGGTCTTCCTCCACCTGTAATGAGCTGGACATCGAGATATGACTGAAATACTGTTAAAGCGACATTAAATTCTAAAACAAACAAATCTTAACATCTTTAGACATGTTATTACTCTATGGGCCTTTATATCATGTAGAATCTCTCAGGGTCTTTTTGTAATTTTGTTGTTCTTTCATTTTATCTGAGTTTGAGCGGCCCTACCTGTTCAGTGACAGCTGTGTTGTTTTATGCTGAGTTTTATTATCTGGAAGACTAAACTGTGACACAACCTCTTGCAAGTCAGACTCTGGTCCAAGTGACTTCTCCAGTCTTTTCAGCTCTGATATGAATCCTTCCAGAACTGGCTTCATGTCCCATACCTAGCATAAAACATTAAGGTCAGTACAGTCTATATAGTAAAATAAACTTACTTATCACTTTTTTATTTTATGTAAATATTTTAACATATCGTATCATTTGATTTTATGTCACAAGGTTGTTCAGTTTCTGTTTTTTATTTGTTGGGTTTTTATGTTACACCAACACAGTTTAGGTCAAGTAGTGATTTTTCCTGTTTTTTGCTGTAGAAGAAGATTTATAGTGCCCCTATGTAAAACCAACAACCATCCCCAGCTAGCTTCCTCTAATGAAAGACTATGATCCTAGTTGGGATTCCAACCAATAAATTCACAGAGGTGAAGGATCATGTAATTAACACATGTAGCCACTGAGCCATAAAGATTGTTGAGAAATAAAATGTTGTAGGCAAAATTCCTCAATATTGTTGAAACAAGGGTATTGCCCATAAAAAATTCATAACCGAAAGGAAAATCTGTAAAGTGAGATATCATTAATCATAGTGAGACAATTTCACAGACATTTAAGGTAAATATGTGAAATATTATGTAGGTATAGTTTTCCCTGATATCTGCCCATATAGGCAGTTCTATGCAAACAGTGTAGGCCTAGGTCAGACAACTCCCACATTGATCTGAAACCATGTTCAGCTCAGTTTCACAATGATGTTGACCTTTGACCCACTAACCTCAAAATTAAAAGGGTTCATTTGCTGGTCATGATCAACTTGCCTACCAAGTTTGAGTTTCCTGGGCCTAAGTGTTCTCAAGTTATTGATCACACCACTCATTGACAGACATATGGAAAGAGGGTCTGATTGCAATATGCCACGCTTAGGGAGCATTAAAAATCTGAAAGAATCCGTGTTCTTTGGCATATACATAATTCAGGGTTCAGAATTAATGGTGCCTGCCTTAAGTTGAGGAGGCTTCAGGTTCAAGACCTGAAAAAGGCCTTTCTCTTTACCTTTATTAGACACCAAGTCTTAATCTACCCATGAATTGTTACGTTTATTAGACAGCAAGATTTGGTCTATCCATGAATTGTTACCTATATTAGACAACAAGTCTTGGTCTACCCACGAATTGTTACCTATATTAGACAACAAGTCTTGGTCTACCCACGAATTGTTACCTTTATTAGACACCAAGTTTTGGTCTACCCATGAATTGTTACCTATATTAGCAGCAAGTCTTGGTCTACCCATGAATTGTTACCTTTATTAGACAGCAACTATTGGTCTACCCATGAACTGTTACCTTGATTAGACACCAAGTCTTGGTCTAACCATGAAATTGATTCAAAAGTGCTTTTTTAGGACTTCATTAAGACTCTTTATGACATAAGATTTTTTATTATTGTTAAGCTTGAACAGGCATTTTTACTAAATCTTTTTTGCATCACACACATTCACCCACAAAATAGTGAATCTAATCTGACAATCAATATGATGATGGTCAAAAGCCTGTAACTTTAATAAGATCTAGAAGAGATTTTCTATACATAACTACGCTTTTTCTAAGGCCTAATATTGAACACAGTTTTGATATTTTTAATATGGCTTTTTATTGTTTTTATTTGTTTTGTTTTTTTGACAAGCAGGTGTAAAATATAAATCAGTACATGTTTGACTGCCAGTGCATATTTTGTTTTCGCTGGTTTGATATACTGTAGACCATGTTTCAGGCATGAAAATCAGCCTTTACATATCTATCTCCAATCTTTATGGCACTCTCCAATAGTTAACTATGCATCACAAAATAGTGCTGTAGTACATTTTACCATAGTATGCAAAATGACAATAGAGCAGCTGGCAGTTAAGTCTTAGCATTTATTAAATAAAAGCTGAAATTGCAATGTCAAACATCTCAGGATTATCCTGCATTGAATAAGTTGTGGAGTTCCCTTTACTTTCACTATGTTTCAATATCAGTAGATGGGAATCGGATGACTATAACATACAGATAGCCAATGACATCAAAAGTAATGAATATCAACAGAAACATGTGAGCGTGTGGCATGCCATTACAATTTAGATTGATTTATCTGCATGCCTCACTACAGGGGTGTGCTGACCAGGGCTGGACTAATGGGCCATCAGTGACAGAAATCAACTTGGTACAACTTGAAACTCTTTGATTTGTTTATTCATCCTATAAGCAGTGAACATCACAATGCCTGCAGCACTGATTGGTCACACTTCCCCTTTCATAAGTAGTTTATATACCTATGTATACCTATGAACTTTTTTGGTATATCACTAGCGTATTACAACCCAAAAATGAAATTAATATTGATACCTTCACAGTGTTGTCAGCTGAGGCTGTATATATGATATCCAGGGTTAAAGGCACCAGAATTTGGATCACAGGCTGATTGTGGCCCCACAAAACATGCACTGTCACAGCCGTAGCCAATGGCTGTGTTGACAAACCTGTGTATAAAAAGAGATTATCTTGATAAAATGGCACCTGAACTTCCCTGACTCTTAAACTTCTGTAAGAGTTTGTGTTTGGGTTTTATTGTGAAGACCCATATCAGCCATCTGCCAGGGCCTGCATTGTTTGGCATAAAATAATAAGCTAATCAAATACATCTTCCCTAATGATAAATGAATTTATCTGTAGTCAAAGGCAGTAGGGTGCACTATGAACAATTTGCACTGTACAGTAGGTTATATTCTAAAAGTTTAGCACTGTACAACAATATACATTTTAAAAGTTAAGCATTGTACATTGGGGTATAATTCAAAACTTCAGTGATATTAAAAAAATACATTCTGAAAGTTCAGCACAGTTATGTAAAGTATAACTTATGCAGGGTATAATATTGAAAAGTCAGCGATATCAATAAAACAAATTCTGAAAGTTCAGGACTGTACAGTAGGCTAAATTCTGCAGTATTCAGTTGGACACCTTTAAACGTTCAGCAATGTACAGTAGGGTACAACCTGAAAGTTCAGCACTGAACAGCAACATATATAATGATTATGAAAGTTTAGCATTTTACAGTAGGGTACATTACAAGTTCAGCTCTGTACAGTGTGATACCTCATTAAAGTGTAGTACTGTACAGTAGGGTAAATTATGAAAGTTCAGAACTTTACAATAAGGTTAGTTGTGAAAGTTTAGCAATGTTCAGAATAGTTTATTATAAAAGTTAAGCACAGCACTGTACCATAGAGTATATTATGAAAGTTCAGCACAGCACTCTATAGTAGACTAGAATTATGTCCACAGGACACAAATGCCCCACGCTTCCATAGTTACATGCAAAACAAACTTCAAATTCCATATTTTCACAACATCAAGGCCCATAACTATCCTTATTAAGTGGAGTTGGATCAAAAACCCAGGTGCACAATTTCATTTTCTGATAAATACATTCCTAAAATTTAATCATTCTGGCTTTAATGGTTACAGAGTTACATGCGACATAAACTTAAAATTCCATATTTTCATAACATCAAGGCCCATAACTCTGTCCATGTCAAAACACCCAGGTGCATAATTTCATTTTCTGATAAATACATTCCTATGGTTAAATTATTCTTGATTAGTGGTTTCAGAGTTACATGTGACACAAACTTAAATTTCCATATTTTCACAACATCAAGGCCCTTATCCCGTTGTATCTGGCTGATTTTAGAAAAGAGCTGAGCTCTCTTAAATATCTAACTAATGTATTAGTTTGGTTAAGATCAGTACAAATTAAAACTTACCGTAATTGCTTCAACAAGCAGAATTATAGCAATTTTGATAATTTCAAGGGCCATAATCCAGTCATGCATATGTGTATCTGGCTGATTTTCAAAAAGGAACCAAGCTCTCATTAATATTCATCTACTGTATAAGTTTAGTGAAGATCAAAAAAGAAATGGAGGTTGCTTAAATTAGCTGTAAAATAGCAATTTTGACAAGAATTTTGACAGTTTCAAGGGCCATAATTCAGTTGTGCATGTGCAGATCAGGCTGGTTTTCAAGAGGAACTGTGCACTGATATATAACTACTGTACAACTTTTGTGAAGATCAGAAAAGAAATGGAGACTCTATCACATAAACAAGCTGCATTAAAGCAATTTTGACAATTTCAAGGGCCATAACCCAGTTATGCATGGGTGAATCTGGCTGGTTTTCCAAAGCCTCACTAGATATCTAACTACTGTATAAGTTTGATTAAGAAATGATCAAAACTCAAGAAGTTATTGTGTTAACAAACAATTGTTAGCGAACAGACCCACACATGGACAACAGACAACACTCTACATCACAACATAAGCTCTTCTGGCCTTTGGTCAGTAGAGCTAAAATTAAACACTGTACCAGTTGGCACATTTTGAAAGTTCAGTTTTGTACAGTAGGGTAATGTGTTCATTCTAGAAATTCAGCACTGTACAATAGGACTCATCAAGCACTGTACAGTTTGGTCAATTATAATAGGTTGGCACTGTACAGTAGGGTACATAATAAAGTTCAGCACTGTACAGTAAGGTAAGTTATGAAAGTTCAGCACTGTACAGAAGGGTACATTATGAAAGTTCAACTCTACACAGTATTATACTATGAAATCAAAGCACTGTTAAGTGGGGTACAGTTTAAAAGTGCAGCACTATAAAATAAGTAACAATTTATTAGTTCAGCAATGTAAAATGAGGGTACACTATGAAAGTTCAGCAATTTACAGTTAGTAACAATATATATGTTCAGTACTGTAAAACGAGAGTACATTATGAAAGTTCAGCACTGTACAGTATGTTACAATATTAAAGTTTAGCACTGAAAAGTGATGATACATCATGAAAGTTCAGCACTATACAGTAAGTTACAATATATAAGTTCAGCACTGTTAAGTGAGGATACATGATGAAAGTTCAGCACTGTACAGTAAGTAACAATATAAAAGTTTAGCACTGTTAAGTGAGGAAACATTATGACAGTTGAGCACTGTACAGTAAGTTATAATATAAAAGTTCAGGACTGTAAAGTGAGGGTACATTATCAAAGTTCAGCACTGTACAAAAAGTTACAAAATAAAAGTTAAGCACTTTACAATAAGTTACATAATAAAAGTTCAGCACTGTACAGCAAGTAACAATATGACAGTTCAGCAGTGTAAAGTGAGGGTATATTATCAAAGTTCAGCACTGAACAGTAATTTAATATATAAAAGTTCAGCACTGTTAAGTGAGGCTCCATTATCAAAGTTCAGCACTCTACAGTATGTTACAATATAAAAATTCAGTGGGGGTACATTATGAAAGTTCAGTACTGTACAGAAGTTGAGATAAATTTTCAGAACAATAAAGGTCAAAGATTGTTTTTTTACTGTAATTATTAGGAAGTTTCATTCAAATAAGGTTTAAACAAAAAACCTGGCAATACTATGAAAACCAGTTTTTTTTAAATATTTAAGATTTTAATTAACATAAATTCTCTAAGTATACAGGTAGGAATAGTAAAAGGAAAATTTAAAGTCAAAAGCAAGTTAGTTGGAAGTTGTGTGATTATATTATTAATAATAAATTCTACAACAGATACTAAAAAGCACTCATGACAGCATGGAGGCATAAAATTTTTGATAAAGTTGATTTTTAAGTACAATAACTCCTAAGATTTTACCTAGTAACCTACTTTTTAATCCTACATGACCCAGTTTCAACCCAATGCGAGATATTATTAATATGAACATTCTGAATAAGATTTTTCATGAAAATATTTCATCTGAAACTAAAGTTATCTTCTGGAAACCAAAAGTTGATGCCGCTGAATGCCAGCCCGTCCACCCACAGACAAGCCCAATCTAATAACCAGAATTTTTCTTCGAAAAAATCTGGTTAAATAAGTCACATAGTGTAATAAAAACAGTAGTCCATTTCATGACTTGCAAAATAATGTAGATATATGGGCATAATGTTTAAAATTCCTTTTACATGGACAAATTTGAAACAAAATACGAATAATAAATGCCAATCTTTTGAATAGGCAAAAATATTTGAAGTGTTTGGGTTTAGATATATGGTAGGTAGAGAAAACTGAAGAAAAGTCTGTTCTCTGTTACGCCTTACCTGCAAAAAGGATGGTTACTTGATTTTTATTCCATGGACAAACTGCATAGTACAAACTCTCTCCACCAAACATCGTCATGCTTTTGTATGGCCCGTTGACTGGACACTGTCCACACACTAGACCTGTGTCAATTCTTACAACTTTTGCATATTTCTCATTCTGACCGTTGATGACTCCAGTGGTTTGATAGCCAGCTAGAACATACTGATGAGATGAATGCAGCAGGATTAAACTAGGCTTATAGTGCTCGCTAAGATAAACTTCCCTTAGAATCTCTCCTTTCTTCAGGTCAAATATCACCAGTGTTCCTTGATATTTGTATTCTAGTTTGGTACAAATCAAATAGTTTTGTCTTGTGATGGCATTTTTCTGTGTAACTCTCAAGCCACTGTCTATCTGGTGAAGACGTTTCCTCAGTTTCAAGCTGAAGACAAAAGTTTTTTCAGTTTTGTGCCGAAAACTAACAGATGAGCTATTGTATTCAGATGTGACTATAAGAGAGTCATCAGGGGAGACAATTACAGTCAAAACATCTGACTCATGATCATGTATAGAGTAGTACTGGTGAAGGGTACCATCTGCTAATGTACAAACCTCCACTAGACTGGCTGGAAAAAAAAACATCACATATTGGTTTAAAATTTTATCATAGAAACAAAGTGTATAGTCAAAATTAATGTCATCTGAGGCAGCCACTAACAAAAAAACAGAATTAGGGTGGCAAGCCAAAATGTGATTCACCCCTAATCAGACTAAAATATTTGGTGTCCAAAAACGATAGAACAAGAACTGTGTCACAGTAAGTGACAAATGCCCCCATATTGTTGTTTTGACACTGACTTTTGTTGTAAATACCATGGCTGAATTTGTATGCTGCTATTTGTAATGGTGATTTTTAAGGCAGGTTGGTGCTGAAAAGGTTGGCGGTTAATAGTCAAACAAAATATACTCATGGGTCATCATTTTATAATATATAGATATCCATTTTCGTGTTTGAACATCTGTAAATACATTAAACATGCAACATGCTGCAAAGTTCTCCAACAAATGCGTGAGTGAAACCTACTATTGCACACTGCGCCCTGAATTTGAACTCAAGTGACTGTAAAAAACAGTTTACTTTGCATCAAACAAACCCCTGTCTGACACTTTATATCTCCTTAATTCAATCATTTATGCTTACACAACTAAGAATGGGGTTTTATTTTGCAAAAGTGAAATGTCAATCACTATTGTCAGATATGGGTGTACCTTGTTTGCCCAGCCAAGTATATCATCTTAGTTAGATATTAGTGTCCTACAGGAGCTGTCTGATATGGGTCTACATTGTTTGCACAACAATAGTTATAATGCCTAATAACCTTAAAGTTCTTACATTCCAAATATTTAAACATCATTGCCCACCTATGTACAAAGAGCCTTTTAGAATTCAGAATCATGCTAATGGAGTAGAAATAGTGTAGACCCTGAAGTCTGACAAGCTTTTCAAAGTTCAAGGTCAGAGCAACCTGAAAATGGTATGCGACACTCCTTCATCGAAAGATGTACATGAACTCACACCAACTTTGGTATCCCTAGCTGATGTGTAAAAAATATGCTCCAGACAAGCTTTTTCTGTAATTGACACCAAAGGTCAAGGTCAGAGTGACCTGAAAATGGTATGTGGCACTCTGCCGTCCTAAGATGTACTCACATACTAAACTAGATCAAATGATATAGGAGATATGCTCTTGACAAGGTTTTTCTAGAAATTAGGTCGAAGGTCCAGGTCACAGCGACCTGAAGATGGTATGTGCACTGATGTGGCATAGGAGAAATGCTCTTGACAAGCAGTACAAACACAGACACACATACAGACACACATACTGACACACATACACACATGCATGGTGCGATTACTATATGCCTCCAAATAAATTTGGGGGCATAAAATGGGAAAATAAAATGCTGCCCATTCCTGACAGTTAGGAGTGGGGGTGGAGGGAGGGGGGACAAATTTCGGTGGTCCATGTAACAGGTAAGGTCAGTTTTGAAGGCTAATTGCCTTATGGCTCAAACTCAAAACACCAACCCTTAATTTCTTAATTTATCAGTTTAAACCTATTTAACAGTCAAAAGAAACAGTCAAACCCAAAACCTCCAAAGAGTAAGGATTTGTTTCCTTTAAATATGTGCTTGTAGTCTTTCATAAAGTGTGAACATGAATATTTAATAAACAAACAATAAACACCTCATTCTGAAAATTCTGCAGTGTTTCACATAATTAAATCTAAACTATCTTTTTACACATTAATACTTGTATATACTCAATGGTTTTAAAATGGAATTGGTAATCATCATTTTTTTGTTTTAGGTTTTTTTCATTCTTAAAAACTGAGAATTTTTTCTGTTTGTTGAATATACATTTTATTTGTCTTATTTCATAATGTTAAATTTCATTCCAGATCACAGAGCAGTTATTATTGTTTACCTGAAGAGTATGCAACATATTTTCCACTATCAGACACTGTTATAACTTTCGGTGGGTGGGGTAATGCTACAGGTGATGCAGTAGAAGATTGATAGAGCTTGTACTCTGAGTCTGGCATGTAGGGATCATCCCTTGTGTAGATCTCCAACAAGAGATATCTGAAAATGAGAGGTGATGATAACTTAATTATCACATAAAATACCACCAGAGGTAGGAATAAGCCATTATATAAACAACATTGGTAATCTAATGTAACTGAAAGTAATTTATATCCAAAGCAAGACCTTGTAACTGTACCTTAACCTTGGAGACCGAGTTCCAACAGACATATAGTTTCATTGCGGGGATCATTTTTGCCAAAGTATTTGAAAGTATGTACATATTTTAAAAGATGGATGATACAACACAGAAACAGATTTTGTTTTTCTTAAAATGACCTCAACTTTGTACAAGACACATTGTCTTATTGTAGTATACACCTGTTTCAAATTTTGGATATGTTTATTGGTAGTTAAAGAAATGTTTTTAACATTAAGACCTTTAACATTATCAACACATCATAAAAGACAAAAAATATTCTTCATATACAATGGCTCTATATATAAAAAGATTTTTTTCTGAGCACATTGATGTTGTACAATCAATTACCAGTCAATAAAATACTGAAAACATTTGTTTGGAAATAAGGTTTCAGGGTTGTTGTTTTTTCAAGACATATTTTCAGGAATTGATTTCTTAGAAATTAAGAAATTTCAATAGCCTTTTTAGAACTTTGGAAGTAAAACTCCCTTAATAAAAGCCCAGAGGTTAAGTAAAGGTAAAAATTTTATAGTAAAATTATTATATTGAGTAAAGGTAAAAAAACTTTGTAAATATAATGAGCTAAACTAATACTGTTTAGTAGAAATGAGGTATAGTAAATGTAATATGGTTAAGAAAAGATAATGAGATTAGGTAAATGTAATAATTATTACTAAATGTAATAAAAATTTAGTAAAGGTACAAAGGTTTAACAAAGTTAAAAAGGTTTAGCTAAGGTAAACAAGAGAGCTATAATGGCCCTGAAGACACTCACCTGAAGATGGCAGCCACTTTTTTAATAAACATGGAAAATTTTCCCCCAATAATATATATAAGTGCTAATACCTTATCTCTAGCACTAATGGTTTCATATGAGAAAACTAATGATAGAATTCAAAGAACATTAGTGTAAAAGAATTTTCACTAGTTTTGGAGAAGATTTTTTTTAAGTTTTCACAATATACATATAAGGAAAACTGACTCCACCTCTGCGGCCATGTTTTTTAACTGAACAAAATAATTAGAACAAACTTTGTAGAGGGTATCCAAAGAAACATAAATGTCAAATAATTTTCCAGCAAACAAACAACTGTTTGTAACGGTAAAAATACATTAAATAAGCGGTCATGAACCGCTTCTTTAATGTGAAAATGCGACTTTAGCCGCCCATTACTTTAATGTGAAAATGCGACTTTAGCCGCCCATTACCATACATTAATGAAAAACTAATGAAAAATGATTTAGGAAAGGTAAAAAGGTTCAGTAAAGGGAAAAGGGTAAAGTAAAGGAGAAAAAGTTTAACAAAGGTAAAAAGGTTTAGCAAAGATAAAAAGGTTTAACAAAGGTAAATAGGTTTAGTAAAGGGAAATAGGTGTAGTAAAGGTTAAATGATTTAGCAAAGGTAACTAGGTTAAGCAAATGTGAAAAGGTTTAGCAAAGGGAAAATGATAAATTTAAGGTAAAATGATTAAGCAAAGGTTAAAAGGTTAAGCAAATGTGAAAAGGTTTAGCAAAGGAAAAATGATTTATTTAAGGTAAAAATGTTTAGCTAATGTAACAAGAGAGCAAAACACAATATACACCAATCTGAAACAAAATTAAAGTCCCTGTGACAAGGAAATTATTAATCAGTTTCAACAAATAAAGGACCATAACTCTCTAGAAACCTGACCAACAAAATTAGGCTGCATCACATCCCTGAAGTCCCTAACTCCCCAGAAACTTGATGAATATTAATGAGCATCATCCTTGCACAGGATCTTATGGTAACAAATATGTGTGTAAAGTTTGACAATCATTGGATCCGTTCTTCAAAAAGACCCTGTGACAAAGTTTTTTGTGACAAAATCTCAGTACAAAAAGGGCCATAACTCTCCAGAAACTTGATGAATATGAATGAGCATTGAAATTACACAGGATCTTATAGCTACCAATATGTATGTTAAGTTTGACATTCATTGGATAAGCCTTTCTTCAAAAAGACCCTTTGACAAAGTTTTTGTGTGACAAAATCTAAGTAAAAAAAGGTGTTAACTTTGACATTCCTTTCGTAAGATGTTCTTCAAAAAGACCCTATGACAAAGTTCCTCCGGCGCCCACCGTGGGTGTTTGAATAATGTGTCCCATCTAAGATGGGCATATAAAAAGGTTTAGCAAAGGGAAAAGAGTTTAGTAAAGGTCAAAAGAAAAGGTAATCATGTTTAATAAAAGTAAAAAGGTTTCCTAAATTGCAATTTTTAAAGAGTAAACCTTTACTCACTTGTTTTTACTGACAAATTGTATAGAGCGAATGTAGCGATTGAAGTCTTCAGTGAGTATGCATGAGCCATAGTCATGTATGTCAAACACAGATATTTGGTCAGGCTTGGCACTCTGTTTAAGGACAACAAACAACTGGTTCATATCCTCCCGTAAATACAGACCTTGATATTCATCATCAGTTTTCTCTGTGGTAAGCAGAAATGCATAAAAGTATTGGCAAGGTCTCTAAACTGCAATCATATAATAGATATTTTATATTTATTAAAATATCTTAGGGATACTCCTAAAACAACTACATGTCCTGTGGAAATTAAACAAGAGGACCATGAGCCCTGTAAATGTTCACCTAATGTTCACCTAAATACATAAATGGTAACACCCCCCACCCCATCAGGCTCAGTTTTTAACAATCTTGATTGAGCAGCTGTATGTGATATAATTGTGGCATGTATGGTTTCAGATATTGAAGATTTTTAAAGTTTTCACTGAATAAGTTGAGGTAAATTTGCTTCAGGAGCAAGGCCAAATCAGACCACAGGATCACCTTTTAAACAAAATTGGTAAAGAACCTATTATGATGTTACACAGAAAAAAATATGTTCTTACATATTGGGTTTAGAGGACAAGATTTTTTTAACTTTCACTTTTTAAATCGAAGTAAAATAAGAGGCCTCTTGGGCAGAGCTAGATATGATCCCAGGGTAACTATTTGAACAAACCTAGTACAGAATCTATATATAATGTTACACACAAAATATTTAAGCTAGAGTCTGTGTGGTTCTGGGTTGAAGATTTCTGAAGTTTTCACTACATTTAAGTTAATGTATAATAAGATATTTTAACCATTTTCATTCAGAACCTATATATGATGTAACTTCTACATTAAAATCACAATAAAATGGGTGATTAATTATAATTTAATCAAATCAGTTATCCCCCTTTGTTATTCATTGGTTTGCATCCAGTTCTTTCTCCTTGTTTTGAAAAAGTCATTTGCAGACAAATTTGTGCTGTAAACAATAGAAGAGAAAATGCAAATTTCCACTGCTAGAAAATGAATTAAAGCTTCAAACTTGCTACACTGGTTCATTATTTGAAAAGGTAAGTTAAACCATTAATGAAAACACTGAACTATTTATAACAAGCGAAATTATTATAGATAAATTATACCACATGGTTTTGAGACAATATGTTGCTACTTGGATAATGTTGAATATTTATGTAGTGAGAACTTGAGCAATGTTTAACATATTTGTGCTAATAAAGTCTTATTAAATTAACAATTGAAACATATGTTTGTTTAAAAGAAGCATTAAAAAAAAATCATATTTGTTATCTTTTTTATATTTTCAACCTAATCCATACATCTAGTGATTAACTTTTTGAATGTAGTATAGTTGTCAAAGAGACACTTACAAAAAACATGGCTGCTGGTCCAAATGTGTTTAAACATGGGGAAAAAGCCCAAATCTATTTATTGATTTGTCACAATGCATTTTCTGCCAAAGCAAAACTAATGAAGTGCTTATAAGTCCAACTACATTAACGTCAAACAATAAAATTGGCTATACATCATTGACAGAAGATTTGAAGAAGTTTGATGATTTAAAATGCCTCCCTATGACAGTTGATATAAGCCTGTTGGATGATGGAGAAGGAAAAGATGAAAAACTTCTAAACCACAAAGCTAAATGGCAAATATTATGTAGAAACAAATTTAGTAAACTGAAATTAAAGGGAATTGAAAAGAGACTGCATTCCTGCGACCAAAGTACTGAAAGCTATACACTGACACCCTAAAAAGTTACTGGAACAAGTTCTGCAAATGTAGCAAAATATGAAAATTACCAGTGGTTTTTTTTTGTAATACTAAATCAGGCCAGCTTCATGAGGTTAATACATTTGAGATTGACAAAACCAGAGGCAAAGTACCATTTAAAATGTGACTTATAATATATCACAAAGCAAGAGCCAATGATTCTGATGTTGAGCAGGGACAAAATAAATCACAGGTACATGGCATTGTTCTAGCAGAGCTAATCTCCTACATTGAAGAGTCTTGCAATGAGGATGCTAATACACATGTTTTCAAACTGTCTGATCTTACTCAGCTCTATTTTGCCATTTTCATTCAGAACCTGTATGAAAACTTACAAAAAATATGCAAACTGTGGCATGTGGTCCAGTCAAATTGTTACCAAAATACTTCAAAAAATTGGAAAAGCACCAAACTTATGTCAGCTTGGTGTGCATTTAAAAAATCCAGGAAATGCAACACATTTAAAAGATAGGATTTTGTCCAATATTCCAGATTTAGAGGCTCCCAAACATGGGAAGGAAATAAGTCTAATATTTAATGTTTACTTTGGAAAACTTTAACGAAAGGCCAAGAAGTTTGATGAGAAAGCAGTTATTTTGTCAAGGGCTTCTAATATTGTAAGACAAGATATGTTTGATCAAGATGCAGAGTTTTTTGAGGGTATATACTTTCAATGAACATTGCCAGGATAGGCCTGTGCCTAATTCCCTGAACAGTTTGGGTGATAGATCCTTGGAGGACCCAACAATAAATATCAATCTGGAAAGTTTGTAAAGCACAAGCCATGCTAACAATTGCTCAGTTGCTTAATTTCAATATTGCTGCTTCTCGTAGAAAGACTTCGTCAACAGTTTACCATCTCAAGCAATATGAAACCTGATTGCCAACATATATTGGAATGCTGATCCATGTCCAAACAAGAAAGCGGGGCCTTATTGAGAAGTTAAATCAGATAGGCCTGTCAGTATCATACAACAGAATTCTTGACATTTAACATAACATAAGGTAAAACAAACTGGGTGCAGTCTGTCCATTATCCTTGCATCATGGGCTCTTCACAACTGGAGCAGTGGACAATATAGGTATTGTTGTCTTTGAATAAAATACAGTAAAAAATGATCTAAATTAATGGTTCTCTTTAATATTTTGTTGTGGTATTTGTGAATATTAGACAAATCTGAAAACCAAATGCATACTGGTTCCTAGAATGTTATTATTATTGTTTTGGTTTTATTACAGACCACAATCCTACATCCACAACTGCTCAAGGCTCTTTCCAGGGCACCAGTATATCTGTGTTAGCATCTGAGAAGCAACTCTATTGGGATGAAGCAAGATACTGATGTAGCATTTTCTGACAATGTACAAATGTACAAGCTGTAAATTTGTCATTAGCCATAGACTTTCAATTGGAACCACAAGCTATTCAATTTCAGTTCATGTAAGTATTATTAAAACTGTAAACAAAATCATATAAGCTTTATAATACTTAAGCTCAGATATTAACCTTGAAAGATTACTATAATTATAGTTAATTATAACAACTCATTGATTAACTTATGAAGTATACATATGATATAATGAATTCATTTATTGAAACCCAAATTTTCAGATGGCTTGAACATGTTAGAGAAAGCCTATACTCTAAGCCAGACAATCTAGACCTCACATGTGCATCTTAACATTCAAGACAGCTTGAGACCAAGACAGAGAAACCCAAGTAGATATAAGCGACCTCTTTCCATTGTTCGAAGATTAAGCCAAAATCAGTAGCAACTAGAGCTTGTTTTTGAAAAAAAAACATATGTCTCCCCATCCCCACACACACATCTTAATCCTATCAATGTATCAATATACCATGACACCGACTGATGATGAGGAATGCATATGTGAAATAATTTTAAATTCTGTTGAGAAACCTCAGAGTTATGGTCCAGACAAGCTCAATTTGAGCCAATGTTGACATCTGACCTCGAAGTGTGATCTTGACCTTTGAGGTACAGACCTAGGTCTTCCGCATGCCACACCGCCTGATGATGAGGAATGCATATGTGAAATAATTTTAAATTCCAATGAGAAATCTCTGAGTTTTGGTCCGGACAAACAAATCTGGACTGATGGATGGATAGACAGACAGACGGACAGACAGAAAGCACAAAATCAATATGTCTTTATAAGTAGCTAAATAAGATGCCCCTGAGGTGGGGCCAAATCTTACCACTGGACTAGCATTTGTCAAAACTTGGTAATGAGCCTCATACTGAAGATGCAGTAGGGAATTAGCTTGTGCAGTATCTGACTGGCAGGAGCTGACTTCTTAGTCAGGGGTCAGTTCAACTGGTAAGCTAGACTAAGGTTCTCTTAGAATAAACAGGTTAGACAGCATCAGAAGAAAGTCAGTTCATTCACTAAAGCTAAAAGGAGATTAGTTCAGCTAACTGATCTCCTGACTAAGGAGCCCTTCTTATGTTAAACTAGATATAGCTTTAAAGGCATATGTCATAATAAGTTCTTATGGACACATTTCTTTTAAATTTAGCACATTGTAAGATCAATCCTTTCCAAACAAAATGACATTAAGACTAAATACATAATAAGGATAACTTGTCACCCAGCTTGTTCTGGGGTTATAACCTATTGTGTTACCCCATGTAAGGCTCTTTTAGGCCGATGTTTACTACATTTTAAAATGTGTGTTCAAAGTGTTCAGATGCATAACTATCCTTTTTCTATATTTTTATATGAACATAGTAATAAACGGTTGTAAAGCACCAAATTTGTTTGAATTTATGCCCTTTAGAAAAAAAATATGTTATTCATGACAAAAAATCATAAAATTTGACCCATGATTAAAGAAAATCAACCATATCTTACATTATCATCAAACTTTGTAAAAAAAACTGAAAAAAAATGTTGTTATATTTTGCCTTTCAACAAGCAAATTTCTATAAATGAAAGACTAAGCCAAAACTCTTCATTCACAAACTCAAACTTACTTTTCCTCTAAAAAGTCACACAGTCTTTGTGTAAAATGTCTGTAAATACAATAAAACCTCAAATTTTAGTAGTGCAAGTTGCCATTGTAACGTCTAAAACAAGAAAGTCAAATCCACCAAATAAAATCTAGACCATACAGTGCTGAAATATTCTACACTTATCAATAAAAATGCTTCACAAGCATGAAAGTAGAAACATTTATGATTTCATACTTTGTAGCACAGCATGGTTCATTATAATTTGTATTTTGCCAATACTTGAAAATACAAAAAAAAGTTATTTCGCTGGTGTTGATTTTATTTGTTTATTTGGAATTTAACGTGGGTTCAACAGTAGTTCAGTCATATCGACGTCCAGCTCATTACAGGTGGAGGAAGACCCCGGGGGACCTCTATACACTGTTTCAGGCACAGAGCAAACCCAGGCAGAACCACCAGCTGGAAGGCTTCCTCACTTGAAAAATCCGAAGTGCCCAGACCTGGATTCGAACCCACAGCTGTGAGGGGCTGAGAGATTGCAAGTCAATGACTCTAACCACTTGGCCATGGAGGCCCCTCCGCTGGTGTTAAGGAGGAACTGTCAAACAAGAGGGCCATAATGGACCAGGAGGCACTCACCTAAAGATTACAGCCATTTCTTTTTTATAAACAACAGGGAAGAAATTACCGATATAAATCTTATAAAATCTAAGCTCAAGCATTAATACTAGATGCCATTCAGTCATCCAAGGAACACTTATGTCAAATTATTTTCAAATTTGGTCATTAGTTTTAGAGAAGAAGATTATTTAAGTTTTCACTAAATACATAATAAGGATTTATTGCTTGGTTAAATATCCCTTAGATCACTGACTAAATGTGCACAAACATGATTTACTACTTGGTTACATATTCCTTAGATCACTGGACTGACTTAATGTGCACAAACATGATTGACTACTTGGTTACATATTCCTTAGATCACTGGACTGACTTAATGTGCACAAACATGATTTACTACTTGGTTACATATCCCTTAGATCACTTGACTGACTTAATGTGCATGAACATGATTAACTACATGGTTACATATCCTTTAGATCACTGGAAAGACTTAATGTGCACAAACATGATTTACTACTTGGTTACATATCCCTTAGATCACTGGACTGACTTAATGTTCACAAACATGATTTACTACTTGGTTACATATGCCTTAGATCACTGGACTGACTAAATGTGCAAAAGCATTATTTACTACTTGGTTACATATCCCTTAGATCACTGGACTGACTAAATGTGCAAAAACATGATTATTGCTTGGTTAGATATGCCTTAGATCACTGGACTGACTAAATGTGAACAAACATGATTTACTGCTTGGTTTCATATCTCCTAGATCACTGGACTGACTATATGTGCACAAACATGATTGACTACTTGGTAACATATTCCTTAGATCACTGGACTGACTTAATGTGCAAAAACATTGTTTACTACTTAGTTACATATCCCTTAGATCACTGGACTGACTAAATGTGCACAAACATGATTTACTACTTGGTTACATATTACTTAGATCACTGGACTGACTAAATGTGCACAAACATGATTTACTACTTAGTAACATATGCCTTAGACTAAATGTGCAAAAGCATTATTTACTACTTGGTTAGGGGCCTCCGTGGCTGAGTGGTTATAGTCGTTGACTTGCAATCTCTCAGCCCCTCACCGCTGTGGGTTCGTATCCCGGTCTGGGCACTTCGG
>JAULCC010296358.1:0-12088 GCA_032358795.1 Nuttallia obscurata | reverse complement strand
AGTCTTTGGTATGACTCGGCCGGGGATTGAACCCGCGGCCTCCCGCACCGGACGCGGACGCTCTACCACTTGAGCTAACCGGGCGGTCTCCTCCAATATAAACCATTTTCCTCAACTGTGAGTGCAAATAGCAAACACAACAACAACAATCTCTCGGCCAGAATGTCAAGAGAATCATCACATGAAATGACAGAAGACTATACATGCACGAGATTAAAATTATAAGTAAGACCTTCATCTGTGATGAAATTCATGTCCTTAAGACTACTTAGGTCATAATCTGAAGACGAAGTTGATTAAAAGACATATGACAAGACGTGTGATGAATTAATACGTGTGAGTTTAGCTATGGACATGTTCAGAATTAAGGAATACATATTTCAAATGATTACGTAGTCGGTAAATTAATTAACCCGAGTTTAAGAAACATGTATTTCACAAATGTCATCAAACATTTTGAGTAATTTCGTTTTTCAATATGAAATAATTTTGTTTTAGATCTTATCTTTTAACCACAAACAAATACTAAAAGGATGTTCTAACTAGACCTATGCTAAATCAGCTGTATTTCCGCCATTTATGCATACATTTGATTAAGACTTGGTATATATATGACTTAATGCATGTCCCGTAATATAGTGAAATTTCATATAAAGAAAATTTCGATCGAGCATTTAACTTAGCAAATAAGAGCAATACTATCAAAATTCAAATTCACAAAATGGTGTTCAAATAAAATGATAATACTATGATAAGCCCATTTAACAAAGAGCAGGCAAGAACTATTTGTTAGTGTGTTCACGTCTAGCTAGCCAACAGGATGAAGTTCTATATATACCCCTGAGGGACGTAGTTTAACTATTTCAGGTCAGAGACTACCATTGTTTTTCCCATAGACTTCCATTATAGCATTAATGTTTTCCCCATTTCCATGTAAATGATTGTCCAGTATGATATACCTCATGTGATAGATATATCCAAGTGTCATTTAAAAACAAGTTTCTTCATAGGGGCGATCCACCGTCTCTTTTACTATACTCTGTCAAACGGGGATACCCTTATTTCTGCTTTGAATTCCCCTCAATATGACAAAATTGACAAAATGTCAAATATCACTCAGAAAATAGAAAATAGCAGTGGCAGAATTCTCTTTTCCTCCAGAATGGCAGAAAACATTATTTTTTCTGCAAAAAAATAAGTTTTAGTATTATTTACGGGTGTCGGGTCAAAACGGCCCACTTCAATGAAGGCCCGTCCAGAACGACCCAGTCCAGAAGGGCCCAGTCAAAGAGTATCAATTAGCAAACATGTAGCATGTGTTTTCACACATTTTCAAATTTAGTAGTGATTAGCTGATTAAGGTTAGATGTTTAATCGTGTGTCTTTAATCCTTAGGAAGTTTTCACATGTATAATTTATGAAATTAGCGAAGATTAGATGATTTAATTAACCGATTTTAATTTTATTTGAAATTGTCTAATCAAAGTATCTTTTATGTACTTTGATGTATCGTTTTTTCTTTACCTCTGTTTACAACAAAATCTCTTTGCTTTAAAATTTCGATATAATAAATGATATAAAGCTCCAATAAGTATGTCACCTAAGTAAATCACATTGCATTTATAAGAGAATCCCCATGCATGCGATGATACTATGTATTTATGACGATACGCCGAATGCTTAAGTATAATAAAATTATGCTCTGTTCTTTTCTGTAAAAATGTTTTCTGGTTGTTTATATTCCATTAAATACATTTGATTTGAATAACAAGTTTAGTTGTCTGTCATATTATCACATAAAATTTGCAATAAAATTATTTCAGTACAGTTAACTTAAATTGACATAAAAGTGGGCCGTTCTGGTCTGGTCCGGGCCGTTCTGGTAATGGGCCGTTCTGGTACCGTGCCGTTCTGGAAGAGGTCATTTCTGATCCTGATTCTTATTTACATCAGCAGTCAATCCACAGGCTCACATTTTGTAAACATTAGCCACGGATTCCCTATACTTTTTTCTTGACCAATCTGGGCTGACCTTTTTAGTTTGTTTGTTTGTTCGGTTTACGTCACTTTCTACCAGCTAGGGCTAATAGGACGTCCGAGATAGAGGGAAGCGGATTCACAGAACTCTTCTGTAGAAAACTATGGTTCTTTAACGTGCACAGTGTATAGCACTGATACACTTGGGGGCTGAACCCCGGGCGGTCACTGTATCCTGACACCGCCAACCCAGTTGTGAAGCTAACCCTAAACCCGGTGCGTCAAGTAGGGAAGCCATTACTACCATTTTTAAAGTCTTTGGTATGACTCGGCCGGGGATCGAACCCGCGGCCTCCCGCACCGAAAGCGGACGCATTACCACTTGAGCTAACCGGGCGGTCTCCCTTTTTTATTTCTTTTTTACTTTATTTATTTTGGAATTAAACGTCTCATTAACAGTTTTTCAGTCTTATCGCGACGTCCAGCTCATTACAGGTGGAGGAAGACCCCAGGGGTCCTCTGGACTCAGGAGCGCACCCGGGTAGAACCACCAACCTACCGCAAGCCAGCTTGAAGGTGTCCACCAACCTGTCTTTAGACTTGAAACATATGAATAGCCTCTAACACTCTGGATTAGCTGTCAGTTTTAACTAGAATGGTCGGTGTTGTGAGCCAAACCACGTGGACTATTCTTGAGTTTCAAGACTAAGAACGGGTTGGCGAATTCCAAGCCTGTTGAAGCAGAAGTGTCTGTGTATTTTGAATTGTGTGTGTGGGCCTTGCATCAGTACTATAAAGCACGTATCTGTCAACGGGAACGGTTGGCTTGTAAAATGCCAATTGCTTGAGCTGGGTTTTACAGCACCACAAAACTGTATAGGTTATATGGCGCCATTAAGGAAAAAACTTGTTGGATCCACATCTCATTTACATCGAGATGAAAATATGGGGTATGGATCCAACAAGTTCTACCTGCTTGAGAACCAGATTCACATTCAAACTCTGTTAGTCGCCTCTTACGATCATGCCAGAGTTAAGCAGTGGTCCAAATTCTTGTGCTACGTTAGCACGCCCAGGCCCGAATGGGGCACTATTCATAGAACAGTCAAGCGAAACATCAAGAGAATGAACGCGATCTCATTCTTAACATATATACCTCTGACTGATTGAAATTAACCCCTTCACTGCCTTATCCCGAGTTTTAAGTCATATGCAAACAGCTTGGGGCCGGATGAGACGCCGAGTGAGTTACTCGGCGTCTCATCCGGATCCATTCTATGTGACACACAGCATTGGTTTTGCTAAAAAAATAGTGACGAAATATTGCGCATGCGCGATATTACTTCCGGCAGTGAAGAGGTTAATCGCATAAAGAATTAAAACCGTTGAAATACATGGAATCGTGAGAATAAGAAAGCGTTCATGCCCATGTATATCATCGGACTAGGTACGTGTTTTTTTCTGGCAATATGATTATTTACTATACTCACAGCATACTCATCCGATGGCCATTTTGACATGGACAGAGTGACGCCATAATTAATTTCGCTAGAAACAACAAAGAGAAGAAAATATGTGTTAGTCAAATTTACAAAGCTAAACATAATTGCAAGAGATTTACAGAAAAACAATAATTTAACAAACAACTTATATAGAAATGAATTCAAGTAGATGTATATATAAGTCTAGTAACAAGTTGATCTAACAGAGATCGCCATGACGTCAACTCTGAATCAATATAAGCTATTTTTAAATTTCCTGTCAGAATTTGACCAAAGCACCTAATCGCAACACGTGGGATTTTCACTACGAAACTGGCGTTGGACATATGCCGATATCAAAGTAGTTCGTTACTTGAATGTTCTCCATCATTGTAGTTGTAGAGGTAACAGAATACCGCCTGAAACTACCACGCGATCTATTTCCTGCAGTAATTAAAATGTCATTTTTGGACGGAACTTTAGTACCATTCTTAGTAAGCCACATTTGGACAGTGGTACCCGAACTTCATACATGAATAAATGAGAAGCCGGGATCCTGTACGAAAAAATATCAGAACGTCTCTCGAAATCCCGTTTATAGGTCAGTTGGTTATCTACGAACCCATTTACACCTTCCGCATTCAAGTCAATAATCATCCACAAAAAGTAGTCCTCATTACGGCCTTATAATACTACTGCTCCAGTTTAACTTAAGATAACAAACCAATTTTCCCGCGAAAACCCGCGTTTTTTGTAGTAATGTACTTTTGAAGGATACAGACAGAACGGTGATCTTGTTACGCTTATTATTTACCGAACAATTCTAGTATCCTTAATACTTTGACATTGGATGGCAAGTGTCTACATACACCCGAGGCTTGAATTGGAGTCGCGGCAATAGCCGCACATGATCGATTGTAAACTGCCATGAACACCATTCTTTCAATTATGTTTGATTTTTACTTTACCTTCTGTCAACGACGCATGGTGAAAATACATAAAACTACGGTGACCCGTAGGGTACAGCATTGTTTCGCCCTCTCTTCCACTTGGTTTGTAAAGGCAAAAACACGAAAACATGATGAAAAAATACGAGATCACGATGCAAAACGCAAGTATCCTTTTTTCGCGTTCTCGCATCGTAATCTCATGTTTTCGTCTAGAAGTTTCGCGTTTTCGTATCGTGTTTTCGTGTCGTCGCCTTTACTTAGCAAGAAGTCGAGAGGGTGAAACAACGATGACCCCTTACAGAACACCAAATTACAACGGCATGCAATTGTTATATATTAATTAACACAATTATTCTATTTTTTAACATGAAATGTGGCCGGGCAACTAAGATGAAACCCTTCCCTGAAAAACTCAAATTCCCTACCAAAAATACAAATATATATAATGAGTTAAATTATGATAAAGATGATTAGAAAAAAACATGGGTGTGAGAATGGTTAAAATATCACAGAAACTCATTAAGTCACTACACGTAACCGTATATTTTAATATATATATATTCTCATACGTTTCATAGATGCAGGAAAAATATTGATGCTTGTTACTCAATGTTTAAAGAATTGATTATAAGTGTGAGCATACTATCATATCTCAATCAGAACATAGCGTCTTTAGTCGGAAAAGAAAAATCATTTTATAGATTTCTATCATTTTTTTTTAATTTGAATTTTGAACATACAAGTATATACAAAATGGTGCTATTTTCATCAAGTATCATTAATATGAAAATAACTTACTGACATGAGGCGGGGCATTTTCCGTTACAAGCTTGCAGTATATCGGAGATATCCGTTTCTCCATCACCCGCTGAAAGTTAACGTAAAATCGTGATACAATCAATGAGCTTTTGGTAGTTGAAAAATGAAATTAAATTAAATCACGAAAGATAAATACGAGTATTCAGATATTTCCATTATAAAACATTTATTTTTTGAACAGCGTTAAGGTTGCAACTACACTTTATTTTGTGACACCCGGTCATGCATATCAGCAATTTCGCATTGAATAGTTTCTTTGCAACGTTTCATTATAGCTTTCCAAACATACACCACATCAACTGATGTGCTAAATTTCTTCAGTACAAGATTGTTTTGTTATAACAGTTTGCATTGATGCATATGTCATGAAATTGGCTACGGCCTTAAAGTTACTTGAAGTTTCATTGAGCCAAAATGGTTATCTATTAAGACTTCAAGATCAGAGAGAAAAAGACACTTCTTGTGAAAGAATTCCTTCACAAATCGAACAATCTTACAACTGTTTTTCAGAAATCACGCTTTCTTATTTATTTTCTTAGTACTGCTTCCGGTTTACCACGAAAAGTAGGCCTGGTTTAAATTTTATTAATGGCGTAAGAATACCTATTTTAGTTATACCGTTTGCTACCAACAATTTACTGTATGTGAGCATTTTAGATCATTCACAAGGTTTGCTCATATTGGTTGCAAATAGGTGATGTTTGTCTGTGAGCTCCACTGATTGCATGTCATCAAAGGCTATGTTTGTTGTATCTTCATTATAGCTCTCCTTTTACACCATGTGTCATTTTTATTTTGTCTTTGACCGAACCTCTGTATATCAAAAGGTGCATTTATTTTGACTGTGACTATATTCTGCTTTCTGCACAGATGAGTTTTGATTTGTTTGTTATAAAATACTAGCGCTAAATAGGTTTATAAAGTTTAAAAAATGTTTTCTTTCTTAACATGTTGTTCAGTTGATATATTGAATGCACAAGCGTTGAATAATCGTGAAAGAATATACCATATTTATTACAAAATAGAACAAACATTAAATAGACAAATTCAGTGATAAATATCTCTTTCTTTACAAATGTTTATGTAAAGTGTCCCATTCTTGTCATAACATAGCCAAAACGGACATTTTTAATTCTAAACAGCAATGATATAAAAAAAAACCGAGAAACTTATTGAGGTTTTCATTCTATGGTTTTCATATACAATGGAAACTATGTGGAGGAAATAGTTCAAGGTGAAATTTTACTTTCATTAGCCTTAAGTATTTTGGCTTGAATGAAGTTGGATTCTAAGTTACTTTCGAAAAATTAAAACGCTTTGGTGAAACTTCGGTTCTGTGATTATTACTACTACAAATACTTACTTTCATTTGTGCCGAAGGAACAAACACTGGCTCCTTTCGGCACATGAAAAAACGAGGAGGCACACCCCCAGGCACTCAGGAACGCTTCCTGGTAACAAGACTTGAGGCAAGTTTGTTTGGAGTATGTAGTGCCATAGTTCTTGGTGTACAGGTTCTCAACTCCTTCAGCCGTGTTTCCACAGTCGGCATGTGGAGGCGGTAGCCGGATAAGTTCTCTCTGTAGATCAAACGAATTTATACCAATCTAATAAAAGCTAACCTTGGACTCTGGTTTATAAAATATTATTAACCTTTAGCCTGATATGGGCGACTGTGATAGAATTTGCAAACAGCTTGGATCCAGATTAGACGCCGAATAACTCGGTGTCTAATCATGATCCAAGCTATTTGACACTTGGTCAATTGTTTCTCTAAATATTGGACGATTCTGATGAATTTTGTAATCTAGGCAGACGATAGTTTAAGCAGACGACATTTTCTCAGCAGGCTAAAGGTTAATCATGGACTCCATCTCATGCTCAATATTTCTTGCATGCCATTGGTTAGACTTTATCATGTGATATATTTTAGCCTATCACTATCCATCTGATAGTGAAACTTCTCTAGAAAGTCTTATAACCTCAGACCCTGCACATTTGGCAATGCAGAATTGTTTAATTTTTATTAACAATATTTAAAACAATCAATATGAATCATAACGAAAAACTTGAAATCGTTTTAGTGCGTGCTGTAAGTGGATTATAACAATTAATATACGTACAATGAAATGTGTAATTCAATGTTATGTTTTGTTAAAAATATATGCTTTCATTCCGGTTCATCGCTGGTATCCCGAAGACAGTTCAAAATTCGAATATTAAAATACTTGATCCACTTTATACTCGAGTTTCACATTTAGTACCATATTTGACCACGGATCAGTTAAAACTGATGCGTCCCTCTACAGTTTAGACCCCTGATCAGTTAAAACGCATGCGTCACTCTACAGTTTCGACCCCTGATCAGTTAAAACGCATGCGTCCCTCTACAGTTTTGATATGCTTAAAAAGAGCTATGGTTGCGATTTAAGTCAAATAACGGATTGTCTTGGTAAAAATACCTTCCTTATTCCAACCGATGTTTTGAATCCCGGGGGTATAGAGAAACCTTCGTCCTCTGGAAACGGGTACACGCCTCTGTGGTGGATGATTACCCGGACCCCTGCATCTCCGGAAAGAGCGGAGACATACTGATGTTGTTCAATGTTAAGTTCTAATGTGAGGCCTGAAAGAATTGTGAAACATGTCAATTCTCAAATCTATTATAAAGGTGGTCATAGTGATGCTTATAATATTGCGTCAGCGCTGGGTCAAAGCTAAAGGATATCTGTCAATTCATCATTAGGGGGAGGGTTTCGTCTAAATTATGAGAAACTGTTGCCCGTCTCCATTCCTGATTGAAATAAATAAAATATGTTTAAAATTTTTTATCATTCAGTAAGCATGCATTAGCAGAAAATTGATGGCGAATAACATAACAGAACATTTTTGTACAAAGTACATCATCTAACATAACACAACATACAATATAAACATATTTAGTTAAACATGATGTACTAGGTCAGAACAGGCTTTGTAAGTTTAGTTTAAACTTATTTATTTTAGCTCGATTATGTTAAAAGTCTACGGCTTGTAGTAAAAACACTTTCGAGTCCGTTTCCTGGATAGAAACCAGTACTTGGTGTCAACAAATGAAGGTCAGGAGAAAAGCCCCTTTCGGGGCTCGAACACGCAACCTCCTGAACGCTAGGCGGACACCATATCTACTACGCCACTGCGCCCCATAACAAATGAAACGTTGTTGAACATAGACTCAGAGTATTTTCAGAAATACACACTTATGATTGGCTCAAATATATCACATGATTGATTACAACCAATGAAATGAAAGAAATAGTAAGCATAAAACTGAGTTAATTCTCAGGAGGGTTAAATAAGCTATGGGACCAGAATAACACTACAGACCATCCAAACCCAACTGGCCCGTAGACGTCAGCATGGGAGTGTACTCAATGTATACTCCCATACTGACGGCTGCTCCCCCAGGGCTCAGGAGGGACGTTAAACCTTCGAATACATCATCATCATCAACACTACATACCCATCATTGGCCCAGCGTATGTTGTATACATAGGATTTAGACCATTGTCAAAGGCGTTGATTGTGTAGCAGTTGCCATACTTGTTGTTTCGCAGATATGTGAAGTTACTGCAATAGATTTAACATACAGTTAAAGCAACGTTGTTTCAATATTTCTATTGTTTTTTTTGGTTTGTGTTTGGTTTGGGATTTAACGTCGCTTTAACAGTATTTCAGACATATCGCGACGTCCAGCTCATTACAGGTGGAGGTAGACCCCCGGGGGACCTCTGTACACTATTTCACGCACAAAGTGCACCCAGGTAGAACCGCCAAATATTTCTAGTTTCACAAATGATTGATTATCAGTGACACCGCAATATGCAAAATGTATAACTTTGACAATAGTTTCAAGCCAATTCAAAACCAAATTAAAGTCAGAGTCTACAGTACTAGCAATTCCAATAATTAAGTCAAATGGTTTGTGCAACAGTTTTCTAAAATACGGAAACAATATCAACAATCTGAATTTAGAAGACGACATTTAATCTTTATTATTTGGCGCCAAAATTATACATCGCAACCTTTTTGCAGTGAATTCCAAACGGACGCAAATTAAAATTGAATTGATATAAACGACTGCTGTGGGAGGGAATCACGTTATACATCTTTCATCACCCCTGGGTTAACATGCCCGGAACAGTTCGATATAATAAATATTCATTTGTGTCGAATACTGTGCAACGATTGGCCGCCTGCGTGTTTTACGGCTCAATAAGGTTTTACAATATTTTTCGCTAAGGTTTATCTAACAGAATTTATGGCGGGTAAATTTGTGTCAGCGAATGTATGTTTGGAATTGATCCATTCTCCAAACTTTAGAGTATTCAAAGTGTGTTCTTCTGTGTATGGTTTGACAACGTTCTGCATAAACAAAATAGAATAAAACGACACGAAACGAATTAGTCGGTCAAATGACACACACAACTTTATTCTCCACATAAAAGATATAAGTTTTAGTTTTTCGGTAGGTTTTACAATCATGTATATTAATAATAAAAAAATCAATCAATTTATATGCTTTGTTTCAAGTTCAGCCAAGCCTGGTAGTGTAATGACTTGATCGCCGATCTTTAGGTCAACATCGAAGTCAAGCCCGGCAACCATCTGCTTTCTATTTGGAAAAGTGCCAGTTACTTGTCGAGATGCTGTTTAGTATTCATAACCTTGTGAAGTATGTTAGGTCAATTGACCACCTTGATATAACAGAATTGTTCTTAACAGAAGCATGAAACAACAATACAAAATATTATTAATCACTATTCTGAGATCTGAGAGCGTATTCCAGATGCTTCTTAAGATAAAAAATAAATTTAATTCAGTATTATAACCTTAAATTGAGCTAATACGTATATTAAAATTAAGACATTTCTTAAGTATTTTTCGTAAATTCAGGATTGTTTCAGCTAAGAAAATCTTAAGATGTTACTAGGATACAACTTACAGTTAAGTAAATCGATTTGCTTAGTTAAGACAATAATGGTATAAGCTTTTCATATCCCCCCCACACCCACACACACACACCCACCTCCGATCCCGTGTTCACAAAGCATTTTCTGTCTCAAATGAGTTTGAGAATGTAACTTTACAGCCATATCTATCTGAATTTGATGTATTTAAGTGAACTTTGAGTTGGCAATTAACATTTTATATTTATTTACAGTCTCAATAAGAGTTTAGTATTGTTGCTGACGTCACAGGTCCTGCCTCATCATCAGATTCATACTGAATATGATTCATTTCAGCATGATGTCCAGCAACTGTTGGGCCTAGCTCCCACTGGATATGAGTACTAGATGCAGTTTAAACAAAACAATCACATTCTACTCCAACAGTATTGGCTAAATCGTTATTATTCCGTTTGGTCATGTACCGAATTGTTTGGTTAAGTACTAAACTATGTATGTTCTAAATGACAATTCATGAGAACAAGACATTCAATGGTTACTTTAAATATTAATAGGAGTTGCAAGATTTGTTTTTTTCTTATTGTTGCTATGTTGTTGTAGTTAATGAGGTGTCCGCTGCGTATAGTTTGCAAGGTGTAAGCAGGGCACTCAGTAATTATCGAATACAATGCCGTTATTCAGTTAATTCCAAATAGGCTAACGATATGTGTTTGCAAGTATTTGTAAATCTGTTCTAGTTCAGTTGCCTCTGCAGGTGATACAAAATAGGTTAATTTTTGGGGGTTAAATTTTCATTGACACAGTCGAGGTCATAATTATGACGAATTTCCCAAGCTCTTTGTGAAGGGGGACCCTAAGAATTCCCGAGGTAGAATCACCGATCTTCCAGAGGCTAGCTGAGTATCATGGAAACGTTCACTTGCGAGCCGAGAGTCGAACCCGCTACCTATCACTAGTGAAGGGGTTGGGTGAGGGGTGGGGAGGGGGGGGGCAAGTGGTTTTATGTCAAGTTTTTATTCAAAAATCAACCTTACCAGTGTCTGCCCGCATCAGCTGTTTTTTATTGTTGTTATTGTTTCGAAGGGTAATTCAAATACATGTAGTTCAAAATGGCGGATTACGTCTTACATCCGAGGTTAAATGTATGGTAACGGAATCGACCGAGGAGTGCCGAGTGATTACATTGTTTATTGTGCAGTTTATGTTGTTATTAAACGTATCTAGAATTTTATTGTATACTTTGATATTGTTCCCATTCAGCTAGCATTTATGGAAAGTAGGCAATATATTTGCATCTTGTATAGTTTGATATTGTAAAACTATAGAGCTTTCCACGCGATGCTTAGGACGAAACTATGTGTTTGCGATTATTCCTGGCATTGCGGGTATTTTGTTTAAACACGAAATTACTCATAGTGATTCAGGCCACTGAGTGAAATATACACATTTCAGACCAATACAACTATTTTTCTTATCTCTCTTGTTATCTTATTGTTGATGCCCGCATGGGTTTGATGGGCTCTGCTTCAGTATTGTCCTAAAAATGCTATTTGCAGTTTCCCGTTATATCCGAATATTGCTCTTGTCCGGCGACTTTACTACTTAAATCGGATGAATCTGATTTAGGCTAAAGAATGGGTAATATAACACAACCAAAGCAGAATATGACTCCGCTGTATTATATTAAACCATTAACACTGCATTTGAATTGCAAACTCCGTCTTAAATATCATTCCTGCCTATCCTAAAATGGGAATGGATAGGCAAGGAATTGCATTTGTTTACCGTGTATAATAGCGAAGCGAATTATATGCAATGTGAACATGTAATGGAAATTATCATGTATTTAGTACTCTTTAATTTGTGCAAGAACCGTTAAATACAGATGTAAACTTATTGACTAAGGAGAAGA
>JAULCC010296247.1:0-12089 GCA_032358795.1 Nuttallia obscurata | reverse complement strand
AAGAAGCTCTATAAGAATTTGTTCTTTCGCTTTAATCCTATATATATGTTTATGTATATTTATGTTGTGCATGATTTTGAAAAATAAAAATATGTTTAAACCAATGTGAAAGATAACTACTCGTTGGTGCCATATTTAAAGTAAAATAATGTTAGCAATATACAATATGATTAGTTTACTGTTAAAAGTGAGACAACTTTTTTGTTCAAATGCATTCTTCATTTCGTTATTAATTTCTCTTTGTAATTCTACCTCGACAGGTGAGACAACAGACAGGAGTTGAGCCACACAGACATACTTGTACCATGATCATCAACATGCACGATGATAATCATTTAACAAAAATATGCCATGGCAATATGATACGCATGCAACTTACTGTAAACTGTCAAATGAATAGTTTGTCTGCTATTATCTGATGTAACACAGTGCCACCATTTCTGGTCCTCACGTCTATTCAGACTCTGTATTAATATAGATACGCTTGATACAGTTGGAGTAAATGTGTATCTGTTGGGAGTAGACACACACTCCGATTTTGTGCATGTGTTTAATTTTGTCGAAGTTACAGTAGGTGCTGTTGAACTGTCCGTCTTGTATATATAAACCAAACCTGTCTCAAACTCTGTCATACTGCATACAAGGGTCACATCACTGCCTTTTACTGTGTCCATGTTGTTTTGTATTGATATACCCGTAACTGTTGCTGGAAACATGACAATATTCATCTCACACACCAATAAAGATTAACGCAATATAAGATATGGCGTTCTATATCAGATATATTACATATTGTAATGAAGTTTATGCTATAGATAAATATTTACAAGGGCTGTTTATCTATAGATATATCTGTGCACTGTGTGTTTAAGAAAATTTCTAAATGATGAATATTCCAATATTGCCTTGCATAAACTCTTTCCATATTGATGCATTACTTATACATGTGTAGAATATAATAGAGAAATATTCATTAAAATATACCCGACTCTACCAGGCTCATACACCAAAACACAGCTAGGATTCTATCAGATATTCGATACCCTGTAAAAATAAAAACACAATTTAGCAGCAGTTCAGTTCATTAAAAACAACTATATTCACGTCATTCACCTAAACGCTGTTTACCTTGTAATTGTTTCCTTAAAATTGAGTGGCTTTAAATATTATAAGTGGTACAGTAATTGATAAAATTAGATATGAGATAAGTTTGAACATTTTAACTTTATTTAAATTAGATCAGTTCATTAAATATAGTCTGCATAATGATTAATTAAACACCCAAAACACGGAAGGTCTAAAGCTGCACGATACATTTTATAGTTTTAAAGTGCAGGACAATATCATTAATACATTTAAGCAGATGGAATGTATCAAAACAAAGCTACAGACAATGATGGTGTGAATAAATACTGTATTACTGTCAAGGTTCAAGTTAAACTTGTCAAAGTTCTCAGTTTGTACAGTACAGAAACAGGAGAAATTCATTTTTTCATTCTTTCATACTTCCATTCATACATAATATTGGATGGCAAGCATTTATTGTATCATTCTTAAAGATAACCGATTACAGTACAACTGTCTGTATAAATGCTTATGAATAGACAACAATGTATATATTGTTGTGTGTGTTAGTGTTTTGTGCGTATGTGCGTGCGTGCGTGTCTGTTTGTTTGCGTGCTTAAGTTTCTAAATCATAAATTTTATTTTGTAGTTTGTGGCATAAAGTTATTGCCGATGTCTGTAACCAGGTATATACTGTAAACGATATTTGACCTGTATAATAAACCTTGATTTTCTCGTGAAATAAAAGTATATACATTCCAACACGTTGTCGGCATGCAATGCATAATTGGAAGTCTTGACCATCAGGTCGGATTTAATTTCGAAATGGATTATTACTTTTTCGTTTATTTATATTTAGAGTGATCAACCGTAGTATGTATTACATTTGAGGTTAGATTGATGAGGTGGAGTAATGATACGCTTTAAAATGTCGTTTTAGTGCTAAAATAGTGTTTTGGAATACAATTAAGTGGTCACTAAATGGGAGATACCACAAAGTGTATTGCTCGAATTGTGCATGGTTGACTAACGTCACAACTGTATGACATAATATTACTACTTACATAGTTATTGCACTAAAATATATTCCTGAAATCTATTTCTTATTCTCATATATCCTGTTATATCGCTCGATCATCATCCTCATGCAGTGTCAATTTAACACTTACTTGAATTCTACTGTCACCTGCCTCTTCCAAAACTGCCTATCTATCAGTTAAATACAGAAGTATAACAATTTCTTCATTTGAATAAATATTCAATCCCCTATTGCAATAAATGATCAATATTTTCTATATAACATATGGGGTGAACATATTCAGCTCATTTTAAGGATATGACATTAACATGTCAATAAAGTATACATTGTTACGTTATTGTCTGGATTAGAAATCGAATTAACGTTCGCTAGGGTTTTCAAACACTACAAAAATCTCTGAATACTACTATGAATATAAAGAACAAACTCATACCAAAAGAAAAATGATACAAAAAGTAACTAACTATATTATATATGGCTATTGCTTTACAATGATTTATTGATGTAGTTTTTTATTGGATAAAGTGAGATACATTGTCGATTGATTTTAGCAAGTTTGTACTTGTTTGTTCATTTTTATTTTCATTTTGCTGTGTTTTCATATTTCATATGTGCTTAGTTCGATGTTTGGAGAATAATATTTAGAGATGTACATACATACAAACATACACATACGCTTGCATACGCATATACACACGCCTACGTACATAACACACCCGTGTAAATACACACACACATACTAGTTCGTTTTCTAGGTTTGCTCACTTAGAAAAAGGTGACCCAACAAATTCATAAAACTGGAGACCCATACTAGTTTTAAAAACCGGCTACAAAATCGTCGCACAGGTGATAGCAACCAGGCTTCAGAAGGTGATGCATAGTATTATAAGTATGGATTAGCATGAACATAAAATGAACCGGTTTATAGGATACAATTTAAGACTTTTTCATGATATAACAGCTTATACTGAGTTGATACATACAGATGGAGCAGTTTTATTTTTATACTTTCAAAAGGCCTATGACACAATTAAGTGGCCTTTTTTATATCACATAAAACTCACTTTCACATTTATTCTTAAAAATGGCTTGATGTACTCTAATATTTCCCCAAAACGAAGTATAAGGCAAGGCTTTCCATATATGTCCTTCTTTTCACCATAGCAGCTGCAAATGGCAATCAGAATCCGTAAAAATGAAATTTTGGGCATTAAGGTACAAATGAACGACAAATCTTCAATCAAATTATTAGAGCCTCTATCATTATATTTTCAGTTCGATCCATTCAAGGATCAAGCTAACTCATAAAAGCCAAGTAAACAAGGCACTGAAGCGTTCTAAATGCCTTTTTTGATTGTTTATTGGTTTTACGTCACTTTCTGCCAGCTAGGGTTAAGAGACGTCCCGGATACACAGAACTCTTCTGTAGAGAACTATGGTTCTTTAACGTGCCCAGTGTATAGCACTGACACGTACATGTGGTCACTTCTTCCTGACACCGACAAACCAGTCGTAATGCTAACCCTAAATCCTGAGCGACAAGGAGGGAAGCCATTACTACCATTTTTAACCCGCGGCCTCCCGCACCGAAAGCGGATGCTCTACCACTTGAGCTAACCGGGCGGTCTCTAAATGCCTCGAGTTGGGTCACACTATTGCCTAATGCACCAATAAATGAAAATGCACAGACTCTCACAAATGTGGTTACAAACGAGGTCAATGCAATCAACCGAAAAAGACACCGAATTCGATACCTCAGATGAGGATCACCACTCACCTGGAGATACCTCGGATACATCCGACGATTATGTCGAGGCACGTGAAACAGGTAGTACCTACCTAGGAGGGTCACAAGAGTCATTCCAAGAGACACCACACAACGTTTTTGTAACCAGCACCATTTTACAGGACACTGTTCCCCCTACCACTCCTCATTATAGGCGTAAAAAGACACAAGGAGGGAAATGTAAAAAACAATCTAGTATAAGTCAAATTATGACTGAAGATACGAGCCGGAAAACCCAAAACATAAACAGGACCCCATCGGTCACGAGATTTCGGTCCAATCCAGCTGAAACTCTAAATGAACGGACGCAAAAGCCACGTGGAATTAACGGTAAGTAGTGATTAAAATCGATACTCAAATGTTTTCAAAGAAAAACGATTAGTGCATATCAATGTTGACTACGAAACAGAAATGGAAAAAATTACCCCGCATTGGCTTCTTCGGAAGGTCAGATTGTTAACAACTTTATACTAGTTCTATATAAAGGTAGAACATAGTTAAGGATATATATATATATGTGTGTGTGTGTGTGTGCACATAAAAATATGGACTACACAAAAGTGAAAATCGTCTACAGTTGTTTAAATATATATTACCATTAATTATATAACTTCTTTTTAAAGCATGTATAAGTTGTAGTGATCTTGTACTCCAGATAATGTAATTTTAGTGGAAAACGTTAAAATATCGTGTATCATTCTTATGTTATATAAACGTTTTACAATTATTTTCAGTTTTAACACGAAACTGCTAAATGTGCCACATACAAAGTGGATTGAACACTTGATAAGACATTATAAATGCACATATACAAAGGAAACAGTGGAAAGAAATAACTGATTTAGATTCATTCATAATATCTATAAAATCGAAGTGGATAAAAGCAATTTTACAACCAAAAAATTCAAATTAGATGATCATACCAAATCACGCGTTTAAAGACTTTGGAAATATTTTTGTAATCTTCTATATGAATACAGACAGCTTAAAAAGTACAATTACTAGTAACATTCCAGACTTTTATAATATTTATTAAATAATTGGATTAAGCTTAACAAAAATAAGTATTCAAGTATAAAAAACATCTTATGGTGTGAGAACACAACTTTGATGGGAAAATAAATACAAAACAAAAAAATCGAAGCAAAAGCCTAGTTTATTCAAATGGGAACAAATTTAACAATATTTATGTGAATGATATATTAAACTACGAAGGTAAAATATGCGAAATAGGTATTCTTCAAAAACTGCATGATAAAAGAAACTGGATTTCAGAAATACGCTCGTAAGTGTATTAAAATACTATTTTCCAAAATATTGGAGCAAATGGACATTAATTGAAGCTTCTATGAAAACGCATGCTAAAACAGAACTTCATCTTCTCCATTTTAACAAACAAGATTTTACGAATAGATCTACATCAAATAAAGACATATATAATTATTTAGTTTTTGTACTGTGTCCTGCTTTTGAATAACTATGGTAACACTTAAAAACTACCCTTAATCAATGCAAATTCACAAATAAAGTGCGTTGATTAAATAACTATTGTTTTAGGGTATAGCGTGAGTTACCCAAATTATTCTAAACATTATCCTCACAGTGGCATTTTCAGTATATATAAAGCATACTTTCTAAGTGACTGGGATTACTTAATATATAGAGGATCCTACACGAGTTGGCATTACGTATCAACTTTAATTAAACGAGTTCAGGAAAATGTTGTTAATAAGGTTTTCATGAACGAGTTTAATAAAAGTTGATTCGAAATTACAACGAGTATATAGGATTCGTTTAACCACATGACAAAACAACAAGAGGTTAATAAGATGTGTCTTAATTAGTTAAGACTATGACGTCATATTCCATCATACTTTTAACATTATTTGTGTGAGATCATGTCGCTTATCTAACACATGTTAGAGATAAAAAAAATAACTTGTTGTTATCCCAACCCGGAGACAAGCGGTGTCATGTGATAAGATATTTACAACTTGTTTAAATACGCATTTTACATGCTGTAAATGTTTTATGAATCAAAACATAAAAAAAAACAATTTATTTTTAAAATGCATAACAAATTATTATAAAATTACTAAATTATATACATATATAATATCATATTATACAAATATAATTGTATGTTGTAAACAAATGAACCCAGAATTGAAAATTGAAAATGAAATCAGAAACGATATGTTTCTTCTAAAGACGAAAATCGACTTAATTAGTTGTTTTAAAGCACAGCATATCACTGTTATCCAAAATATTGTTAAGCCGTTTTCTTACTTATGTATTGTATTATATTGTAGAGAAATGAAATGAATAAAGTCGTAAGGCTTTAACCCAAAAAAAGGATTGCTGAAATGTTGTGTTGATGCAATTATATTGTGAAACTTCAGAAAACGTCACAAGGACTTATATTAAGTAAAAGGATAAATATAGATATTTTTGGGATTAGTTTTGCAAACGTAGATATAGCTGTTTTTTCAGTAAGCCAATATGTTTTATTTTGTTATTATACAATAAGTGACATGTTACTCAAATACATCTACAGATTAACGAATGGTGAAGTATAAACATCGGTGCTACATATTCAAGATTGAATACTAGTGTATTACATGTGTCAATCTAAATGCAGGGCAGACGATGTCAGTTTAACACATCTTTAAAAGCTTTACGCATCCCCACATTAATAATTCCAAAAAAACCCCAATAAAATGAAATTATAATATCCGACTGTCTACTTGTTATCAATCGATCAAGTATGTGTAAGACTGCGACTCCTAACATCGCGAGTAAAACATTTAATGTAATATAACATAAACAAGTACAGAATCTGATAAAGTACACTAGCATGAAATAAATATATTGTTATAGTACAATGATAGATGCTACATCTAACTACATGTACATCAATGCATTATGAAGGCATTAATGTTTCAAATTATAATACATGTATTGAGTTTAGTCTAACCTTTAACTTGAACTCCTTTCCTATCTGCCATTTTCTTTCTCCGACTAGGAAGTATACGAAGCGTTCTATTTATGTAAAGAGGTAGGAAATATAAAGTCACACTTTTATCGATAGAACTTATAAATAGCTTTCGGGACTGTGTCGTTAAAGTTTAAATATTTATGTTGTATTGTGGTATTTACGAATTTGCAGGCTTGCTATTTCGGCGGTGAAAGGATGCAGCCCATAGCCGGGACATAGGACCACATGTGACTTAAATTAACATTAAATGTAGGTCATGAAGTTATGTTATCATTTATTATGATTGCATTGTAATACACTAAGACTTTGTCAGAACAATGTATCAAACTTATCGAATAACACTGAAAAATGTCATCACAAAACAAACGCTTGTTTCATAATCTGAGGTGTTAGAATGTTTGGATTTTAGGCGGTTACAAGGTTGTTTTGCCATGAAAAAAAAGGCAGACAGTTTAAAGATATCACGTGTTTCAGATTTGAAAGCACACTTGAAGAAGTTTAATACTACCGTTATGAAAGTACATGTATTACTTTCTAATAATTGCCCCATCGATAAGCGTAGCTTACATACACAACGTGGCTCTATTTAAATTGCTCTCCTTTATTTTCACCCCTGATAGAAAAAATCATGCAAATAAAAAGTTGACATGGTGTGTCAGAAGGGTCATAGATTAAGAGTACATGTAGACAGTTAACCTTAAATGACAAACTGTGGTACCCTGCATGGTCTGTAGTAGATGTAAGTCGTACGCCAAAGTCACAAGCCAAAGATTCATGTTTTAGTATTTTTTGCAAATAGTGTTGACCAAGAGTTCTGAATGCTTCTGAAGCCTCTGATAAGGGTCTGCACTGTTTGTCATATATTGCGAGTTATTGAGGGAAACGTCCCCAGAGGCTCAGAGTAAAGGCTAAATGGGTTAAAGACGGATTATTTACGCCTGTGGGTCACACTTTCATAGCCGAGTTCCGTGTTCCTCAAATAAAACTAAATTAGGGAGAGAAATTGTTAATTTTGTTCCTTCAAAATCTTATTTGGTAAATGTTGATGTAAGCGTAGGGTTAAATCTATAAATAGAAACGAATACTATTAATATTATGCTATTCATTGTTTTCTACTTGTATTACCAGTTTGAATTATACGAGTAAGTTGTTATTTTGTTTGATTTGGACTTGTGGTCATATTTACTCTTGACCAGCCCTGATACCTATACACAAGTAAAACTGATTATCCATCACCACCTGAAACAACAACACACTTCTATAGAACTAAACCTATTCGGATTAGCAAAAAGGTTTCTTGGATTTAAGAAACAACAATTAGAAGGGGTTTTTTTACTTACTGATATATGTTTGTGAATCTAATGTTTGAAACATTAAACTATTGCATATCAATCAGTTCCAAGTGGAAAAACTTCACCAATTATTTACGTTTATTGTAGGAAAGATGATGGCCAACATAATGTTTCATACACAAGTGGACGTAAACTAGTTAGTAGCATGAATGCATGTGTTCATTTACTGCAGTTTTGCAATCATAGTTATCAGTATTAAAACAAGATCTGTTGATAAATCTTAACCGTCTCACGCGTTTCCCCTTAAGTATGTATGCTATGTTCCTATATCGTGGGTAAACACTTAATCATCAAATATACCAGGCTATATCGGTTATATTTAAGACGACCTACATTAAACTTGTATGCATTTTTTCTGAATATAAGTGCATCATTCAGGCATTTTACTTCCTTAGTAGTTGCGATACAGAACTTTCTTATTAGCTACGACACAGAAAAGGAAGGAGTACTGATTTATAATAACGAGGTATGTTGAATTGACTTAAATTTTAACGATGCCTTGTTGTGCTCAAATTCATCACTGTTAAGATATTTTATAAGTTTTGTCATAAATGAAGATATTTGTATTGGAAAGTTTTATAAATAGAACTGAATCCATTTTTGTATTAAGTCAGTGTAGCTAAAATCTTATGATGTAGCATGAAATCCATCGGCTGTTACAGTATGGAAATTGTGTATTGCGTTATGATAGACTATAGCCGACGTGGGTTATACGATAAAATGGCAGGTTTAGTTAATGTTTGACTATTTAACATTTTTATCAATCGATACTGGCTCCAAGTAGTAATATTGAAATATACATAATTTATTGATTCGTCGTATCTTCGACTTCCATCAGTAAAGTATAACATGTGCTCGTGTTTTGCCTTACTCAATGTTATTTAAAGTAAAAAAGGATACATATGTAATACGAGATACATTTTGAAAATGTACTATTTCAAAATGAGCATAGGTTCGTGAGATGTTAAAATAAGTTATGGAGCTATGATCAGAAGTTGCACAATTTGTATAAAACATATGTCATATCACTATATTGCGTCCTGAAACTTTTAGACTACTAACTACTAACTTTACCAAAAATAAGAGGACGCTACGTATTGGAACAAGCAGAAGAGTTGCATATTCCAAAAGCGCTGTCACACCTTACCGGATAGCAGTAACGGACGAGTACCGAATAACAAAACTTTCAATCCGGTGACATACGTTATTTATCCGTTGGTATACGTTTCTTTTCCGTTTCTCGTCTAGTAAATACATTTCTTATCCGGTGATGTTCGGGGATGTCAGTTTTATCCGGCAATGAATTTTGAACACGTTCAAAATTTGGAACGGAGGAGTAACGGAAAGGCGTCCGGTAGACGTACGATAGGTATTCGGTAGCTTACCGTTTTGTCCGGAACTCGTGCGTTTCATGTTCGGTAATGTCCTGTACGCATCCGTTGATGTCCGTTGGTCTTTTGTTGGTGACCGGACATGTAACGTATCCACCGGAAATGTACCGAAAGCTGACCGCACGTGTAGCTGACATGGATAGAACAAAACGTTTTGTCCGTTACTCGTACGTTACATGTTCGTTTCATTCGGTACCTCACTGTTTCTTATCCATTAAGATTTCCACTTTTTGTCCGTTTATTTTCCAGTACATGTACGGCTCAAGACACGGTTTGCAAGTCTATGAGCTTAACGAGGACGACATTTGCCACAGGACACCACCGGACTGAGAGTTTTACCATTATTTTGTTTCCAATAGACGCCCGTTAACGTTTTCGGTGTGGTGTACGGTCTTTTTGATAATTTGTTACATTTTCAACCACGATTTATCAGATTGACAAGTTGTTAGTTACTTGATGAGATTTTAGTTATTACTGTAAAATATCGGTTATGCAATACGATCGCCTTAGTGTGGGTAATATATGTTCGAAAGAGACTTAAAACGCATATGCACACTTGCAACACTTTCTATGACATAGTGCAGAAACAATTCTTCAACGCACAAGGTTTGTAGGGTTGAACTGTTGCAATGTTTATGCATTTCTAGTGCAACTTAACAAACCTTTTATCATTTCACGATGCCTTACAGGGCCTTCAGTACTTTGATCTTAGTTGTGCCTGCATATTGTCTTGTGCAATATATCATCTTAAAATCTTTAACTTTGTTTCAGTCAGGATGGATCTACATGTTCTTGCTACCTTTGCTGTCTTTATAAGACTGACTTCGGGTAAGTATTATTGTTTATCACATACATTGGCTTCTAGGAGTGACATAAAGCAGTGACATAAATATCATATGTAACTATTTACATAAATATAAATTGAAATCGGTTGATAAAACGCGTTCAGTATGCATGTTTATGCAATTTTCTTCAAAATTCTTTTTTTGTGATAAATAGAATCCTATATCCATGTTTATTCAACATCATTTTTATGAAACTCGTTGACTAAAATCATATGACACTCGCCAATGCCTGTGTTATATGATTTTAGTCAACGAGTTTCATAAATATGATAATGAATAAACACTCATGTAAGATCCTTTATATACACATTTTTATTCATCTTATTTATATAGCATTCTTTCCATGTTTGGCATAACGCTCTATTGTGCCTTACATACAACTCAGGACCCTTCTATCCTGAGGCCTGCGTCTAACCACTAGACCACCGTCCCCACACAATACCACCGTCCCCACACAAAACCACTGTCCCCACTCAAGACCACCGTCCCCACACATGGCCTTAATATGTCAATCAAAGGTAATGTTTCACTTAGATGGAAGAACTATCACTATCTTAAAATTATTCAATCATACTGATCATAGTCGCATTTGTTTGGAAGTAAGTATTCAATTTATAAAAGAGCTAATTTTAAGCTAGATGCTGCATTAAACCCCGAAAGAAACCCCTCTGAAATAGCTGTTTTGCACTGTTACTCATCGGGTTTTCTAACTCGGTTGTGTAACCAATATAGCTATTTCAAATTTCGCAAACTTTTCCAGAAAACGATTGCGATGCATTCTGGGTACTGGGTGTTCAAAACAGAATGCCGGTCCACCAGAGCTAGAAGCGGAATATGTATCGTGCTGCCTATGTAAGTTGCGCTTTGAAAATCAAAGTACAAGAATGACGTCAGCGCTTTAAAACTAGGCAGGGGTACCTCTGTCGGCGAAATTAACACTTACCTTTTCTACCGTTTTCTAACTAAATCAACAGAAAATTGATGTGTTTTGTAGAATTAATATACTTTCTCGATCTTTGGACTAAAATTTGATATTGCAAATATTTTTCCAATTAAATTATTATTGACCACCTTAAACTGTAATCATCAAACTTGCACAATATCAATCCCGTTTATTTAGTTATACAACCAATAACTTTACCTGACCATAATATTTACAGCAATATACCCTGTTGTGTCCTGGTTTTGTGCCATTTAGCAGTGCCTTTCGCGCATTATATTACAATATGCATAGTCGTTTGGTCAAATACTGATTAAATGTTAGATGAACACCTACATAAACTAGTAACACAAACATTTTAAATCTTATTAAAGTATGCTTTAAATCAATAACCATTTTTTTTTGCGTGTTTAAAGGACCCAAACGTTCGGATGCTTTCTCCTCAAATCGTGCCCTACTTTCATATTGTAGGAGAAAGAAGGATACTGGTACAATACCTGCAATGGTTGTTATCCTTTTAGTGAGTTTGTGGTAAACAAGCAGACATTAAGACATTTAACTGAAGTTTGAAGGCTTTTGTAACAGTATTTTGTATACTGTATTTTATCATATAATTAAATAACAGATAATGTTCAGCAGTGATTATTGTGTGTGTGGTTGCGTGTGTGTGTGT